>CAHIKZ030000249.1:707500-802500 GCA_903632075.3 Acanthosepion pharaonis | reverse complement strand
TTATGGCTGTTATTGTTGTTTTTCTTTGCGTATTTGTCCGTGTTTCGTTTCTTTTTCGACGCTGTCATTTTGCTCTCGCAAGAAATAATCTAATTCTTTTTGATTGTTGGAATATACAACTATTTTTACGCAGGTTATTCACCTCGTTGTTGTTATCATTCATCCGTTTCACAAAAGCTGGCCAGAAACAATAAAGCGAGCACGCTTCATTATTTTGTAGAAAAACAAAAAAGTAAATAAAATCAGTGACTGTTAATAAAAAAAAAAGAAAGAAAAGAAATAGAGCCGACGCCGCCGACGCCGCCGCCGACGCCGCTAACAACAACAACAGCAACAACAACAACAACAACAACATATAGAATATTGCGATAGAAAACAACAAAAAAGCTTCCATAAAGAAGCGGAAAGGTGTTGAGAGGAAACTACTCCATTGATGTTGCCTTTATTTTTCGAATCGTTATTTTGAAGCGACAACAAAAAGACAATGGTTGAGTGTTAATTTTTCAAAAAAGGCGGGAAAACTGAAATATTCGATACAATAGTTTGGAGAGAACTGATCTATTCCTCTACCCCTTCCGCCTCCTGTTTGTTTTTCGTTCACTCTTCATCCTCCCTTTCACGTTAACCTTTTGTTCCTACTTACCCCCATTCTTTCTCTCTCTCTCTTTCTCTCTATCTCTCTCTCTCTTTCTCTCCCTGCATCTTTCTGTTCTTGACTTTTGTTGTTTACTCTCCCACTCTCCCACCGACGTTTCTCTCTCCTATTCTTTGTTCACCCTCTTTCATATACACCCCCCTCTATCCTTCTTCATCTCTCTTCGCTCCTGTACATACGCCCCTCTCTTGCTTGCTTACTCCGTATGTAATAACACATTGACACCTGTCCCTCGAGGTCACCATTTTGACTTCTTCCCATAGATATATGATTAGAAAATTTGAAAAGTTTATTGTACAGATTATTCTACAATATTTTACAAGCCTCAAGAGTCAGTCAAAGTAGATTGTAAAAGAATTACTTTTTTTACGTCAAAGGAGGAGATAAGAAGTGCAGATGATGAGGATATATAGGAAATATAGATACATAGACTTGAAGAGATTCATGGTGTAGTGATCAAGGAAGCACAAACTTGGGAGTCTGTTCCATGAAGTAAAAGGTTTTCCGATGAAATTCCTTACCAAGGAATACGAAGAGAATCTCGATGATTCAACTTGCTGTGAGCAGTGTAGTTTGTGGGCCAGTAGACATTTTATGTATATATATATATATATATATATATATATATATATATATATATATATATATGTTATATATATATATATATATATATATATATATATATATATATATATATATATATATATATATATATATATATATATATATATATATATATATATATATATATATATATATATATATATATATATATATATATATATATATATATGTATATATAAATACAAAGAAAAGAACAGTAAGATATATAATCCGGCGTTCTTATAGATATTCTTATTTTTTTAAAAAATAGTGCTAAATGTAAATTTACAGACCATTAATATTATAAATTCACTGATTTAAAATATGTTTTTTCGCTACCCAATTCTAACCATGTTTCAAAAATGGAAGCTAAAAGCTTAGGATTTAATTTTGTAATTAAATTAAAGACATTAGTTCCATTTTATCCTCAAGGGAATTTTGGAGTAACTTATATTTTAAAATTACTGTGGTTTAAAGGCACTGTAAAAATTCATTTTTCCAAGGATACAGAGAAACCCATTCATCCAGACAAGGGGTGGTTGCGAGTTCATTATCGCTGTATTTTGATGTATCAGTTATTAGTTACGTTTAGCTAGGGGCAGGGATGTATTTTTCAACGAATTCTGACATCCGTTAAATGCATGTCGTCTGGATTTTTTGTAATGCAAATGTTATATATATATATATATATATATAGATGTAGATATATAAATATATATACATATATATATATATATATATATATATATATATATATATATATATATATATATATAAATTATATATGGTTATTATATATATATATATATATATAGACATATATATATGTATGTATATGTAGACATTATATATATATATATATGTAGACATTTTAGATATATATACATGTATATGTAGACAATATATATATATATACATATATATGTATATGTAGACATTTTATATTTATATATATATATATATGTATATGTAGATCTTACTTATTATAAAACGCAGGTTTTGTGTGTGTGTGTATGTGTGTGTTTGTAACGTTTATATGTTGGATCGAATTTTCTACATTTTTAGCCGATTTCAACAAAACTTCACAGGACTGCATAAAATTACCTTGTGGTGGTTCTAAATGGAAAAAACACAGTTGTATTTTTAATAAAATCATTTTTGTAAACACGATTAAGACATTGAGAATGAAAGGGGAGAACTCACCCACGAAAATGTAAACAAATGAGCATAGCATGATGAAAAAATGAACTTGACGAAAAACAAAATTTTATCGTCTAATGTTCATATTATTATTAAAGAGGAAAGATCAAAGTATTTTTGGGGGTTTTTTTTACATTTTTAATCGTTCCTAGCACGTCTGAAATTTTCGTTAAAAATATTGTTTTTTTTTTGGTAAAAAAAGACAATCATTTTCAATCATTTTTTTCGATTTGATAAAAAGATTAAAATCTTACTTTGATATTCTTTTTAAAATCAATTATCATTTTTCAAAACTGATTTTAATAAAAACAGAAATTATACTGTTTATTTAAAATATTTTGAACCAAGCTTAACTTAGCTTCTGCGCCAAAAAAAATGTAATTTGAAAATAAAACAAAGCCGGTCATAACCTTTCGCGTCGCTTGACGATTGACGAAAGGCACATTCATGACGTTTAGATAACTTACGGGATGAGAATTTTTTCTACGGATGGAAGGAAGTGAAATTATTTAAGTGAACAAATTATTTACCTTGTTACTTTTTAAGGAAAACTTTCAGCGCTCTAATTATTTTTTTTTTTTTTTTTTTACTTAGCTTTCATTTTTTTACGTTTACGATGCTTTATGGAAAAATATAAAGAAATTAAAAATAAGACTGTTAATAGTGAGATTAAATTTCATAAGAAAAAAGGTATCTAATTAATTTAGGTACCTTTTCTTGTGAAATTTTATCAGAAGTGTACATAAAATACTATAATTTTATGTACATTTATTACATTTACTGTGTTATTTGTATTTCCATTCATTTTATTATTAATTTTGATATTTCATCTATGGAAAAATGTCATAACTGAGATAATTATAAAAATAAGATCATATAAATTAAAGTTTAGCAGTAGTTAAATTTCATAAGATGATATTGTTACTTGTAGGTACCCTTCTCAGTTGAAATTGAAAACTCAAATTAACTTCTCCATACGTGTTTCGCAAAAGTAAAGGGCTTAACAGCGGAGAACAATGCTGAACTCAAATAATGCAACTAAATTGTATTCTGGTTGGTCTTCCGTACTTGATAATTACTGTCCGACTATAAACACAAAAATTACATTTTTAATTACCATGGCTATTCTGATTGGTCCAAATTATACAATTTTCAAAGCGCCAGACAATGACAATCTCACACGGACATTTTGAAAGGTTGATGTTGCTTTTAACTAATGTTAAAATATTTTTTTAAATTCAATTTAAACATTTTTAAAAGTCTTTTAAAATTAAAGAAATAAGAAATAATTGTATTAAAAATTCAATTTTCATTGAAAAACTTTTGCTTTCAGAAAATATTGTCCATATTCATAAAAACAAATTAAAACAAATAAAAGCATTTGAAACTAAATAATATATTTGTTTTATTGAGTTTTGTATGTTACAATTCACAGCTGATTTTCAGTACGTTGGCCAAAAAAACATGATTTGCATTCTTCAAAGCCTTGTGATTTTAACTATTGTAATCGCTAAAACCGATGGTCTCAATTTCTAGAGTTTTCATAAAATTAGTTATAGGGGTGTTAATAAATATAAAAAAAAATATTTCTGCCATGACTTTAATAAAAAAAAAACATATTTATAATAATTTCGATCATCTGTGAATAGTTTCTGAAAGTTTCATTAATATCTGACAATTATTTTTATTTTTGCAAGATTTTCCAAATTAATGTTTGTAAATACAAAAAAACGCGCTAAAAATTATCTATGTCATTTACTACACCTTGTTGCGACAAAGAGAAACAAGGTTTTTTAAAAAACTTTAGTCTATCCTCTTCATAAAAACATAAGCATTTTGACGATAAAATTTTGTTTTCATAAACTTTGGCGTCTTTTTCATCAGACTATGCTCTATGTTTTAGCGATTCCGTGGAGTGACTTAGGTTAAAAAACCCAGTTTGTTTATGTGTGTGTGTGTGTGTGTTTGTGTGTGTGTTTGTGTGTGTGTGTTCCTTTATATATGGGATCGGATTTCTTACATTTTTCAGCCGATAAAACAGACATCCACTTTTTTTTCGGCAGGTAGTATTTCTTATTGTCTTGCACACTTTTTTCTTTATTTACATTCAGAATGCTTTAAAATTCCATTTACAAGACAATTGTTTATAATAAAAATTCTATTCACCAATCGATAGACTCATAACGATTGTATACAATGTTTTTGTTTGAATTTGGGCTTGACCAATTGTAAAAAAAAAACTAATTAAGACATGTGTTTCGTCAACCTTAAACAATAATCTTTTGTCAATTTTATTTTTCAGTCTTTATGATGGTCGATACTTGATCTATCTCTTACTGTTACATCCCCGGGAAACGCCGGGCTCTACTGCTAGTATTTTATATATATATACATATATATGTATATGTAGACATTTTATATTTATTTATGTATACATATATATGTATATGTAAATATTATATATATATACATATATATGTATATGTAGACATTTTATATTTATATATGTATACATATATATGTATATGTAGATAATATATATATATATATATATATATATATATACCTATGAAGAAAAATTTTGAAAAAACAAACAAAAATCCTTAAATGTAGTTAAAATGAAAGAAATGTCGACGTCTGACGTTTCGGTTTAATAAACCTTTTTCAAGACAATATTCATTAAAATACAATTCAGTCCAATTTAACAAAGACGATGGACATAAAAACACAAGTCTTATTCAAAACAGATAACTATATATTTGTAACTGAAAATTTTTAAAATGATCAGCCTTCCGTCTAACATGGTCACGCCGTCGTCACATGGGCGACGCTTTCATTTCATTCCTAAAAGTTTGTGATTATTTTGAAATGAAAAAGAAAATGAAAAGAATTCTATTAGGTTCTAAAATTTTATGTGTATGCTTGTCGAGCATCAATCTCGCTAAAAAGGGGAAATATTAAAGAAACCAGGTCTAGTATTCACTGTGCGTGAGATGGATATTATACCTGCTTCATAAATCCTCCTGAGATTTTTATTATGAAAATATTTTAATACTTTCACGGAATCGAAATCGAATATGATCTGCTTTAGTTGTGTGTACAACTAAAGCATTGTTAAAATTACCGAGACGAATATCTCGTTTATGTTCGAAAACACGAGATTTTAAGGACCTACCTGTTTCACCCACATATTTTAGGTCACAATTTTTGCATGATATTTGATAGATGCAAGCATCGGATGTAATATGTTGTCTGCTGGTGCTATTTAATAAACTACGGATAGTCCTAGTAGGTAATATAGTAGTTCTAATTTTAATGCATTTAGATTATGAGAGATACGTTCGGTCAAATGGTATTTGGTAAAAAGATGCGACCAAACGAAATATTATCAGAGGCAGCTGAAATTGTATCTTTCATTGATCTAGTTAGTGGCCTTTGAGGTGTCATTTTGCGCTGATGAGTGAATTTTCAACGCTTTATTTTTTAGCTCTCTGTAATAATTGTCTCGGATACGAAAGATTTGAAAAGGTATCCTCAATATATGTAAATTCATCATTTAAATATTTTGATGAACAGATGCGAAGAGCCCTCAAATAGAATCCAATAACAATACCCTCTTAGTGTTAGTATCATGGTGAGAGTAAAAATGTAAATAGTCATTTTTACATGTAGGTTTACGATATACTTTGAATTCTAATTTATTTTTATTTTAATAATAATATGTCTAAAAAGGTAATGAATTATTAGATTCAAGTTCATAGGTAAATTCAATAGTAGGTTCTATTCTATTTAATCTATCAGTAATCTCGTTTAAATCATGCTTATGTGGGTAGATAAATAAAATGTCATCGATGTATCGAAAGTAATGTATCAGGTGGAATGACATCTTTAAAAGGTCCAGATTCAAGAAATTCTAGAAATATGCATGCTAGGAATCCAGAGAGGACTCCCCATCGGTAAACCAAATTTTTGTTTATAATAAATATTATTATATTGGAAGAAACAATGTGAAGTGCAAAGGATGCATAATTTGATGCATTTCGAGATAGAGATAGGTAGCTTAAAGTCAATTTTCTTAAGGTGTTTCTCTAATTGTTTAATGCATTTATCAACAGGTATATTAGTATATAAAGATTTAATGTCTAAGCTAGCTAGTAATTTGTTATCTATATCAATATTTCTCAACTTATTTAAAAGAGAGCCTGAATTCTTTATATGTGCGTTACTTACGGTGCCCAGAATTGGAGTTAGAAATTTAGTTAAATACCTAGCGATATTATGAGGAGCTGAGCCTATACCTGAGATGATGGGCCTTAATGGAATGTTAAGTTTATGGTTTTGGGGAGGCCATAAATTTTAGGGACGGTCGGGGTGGTAGTTAATAAGGAAAAGCCAAATCTTATCTTCATTACATATGAGTTTCTTATAGGACTTATTAAATTCTTTTTAGATTCTTAGAAATTTGTAGAGAGGTGATCTGTTCATAAGTGTCTCTGTCATTTAGCAAGTCCAACATTTTCTGGTTGTAAGCAATGGTATCCATGACAACAACACCGCCTCCTTTATCAGAAGGAGATATAATAATGTTATTATTCATAGACAAGGATTTTAAGGCATTCATATACCTCTTAGGTAAATTGAATTCCATATTTTGGCCATTAAAAGAGGCAGCTAAAATGCCTTGGGTAAAACCTTTAAGGAAATCAGAATCACTATGTTTGTAGTTTATATTTATCAGTTTGCTAATATTGTGGTCTTTTGAACCAGTTGCAAACTTTAGACCAAAACTAAGGGCTTCAATCTCCAAAGTGCTGAGTGTGATTTTGGAAACATTGGTAACTAGATCCGTTCTACCCATATTCTTCCAACAGCTGCGATCACATAAAGTATGGAATTTTAGTTTTAAACTCCTGATGTGTTTTTGATTAATTCTGGTCACTTCGGATCGAAGTCTCTCCGCTGTGATGCGAGACATGCTGTTTTTCAATTTTAGTTCACGTCTGTGGGGGGAGGCGAATAAAACAACCATTCTAAAAACTAGACCCAAGCACCATGGCAAAGAGCACATCCGAACAATTAGCATGAAAGTATTTATAGAAAAGACGGCAGTGGATAACACAGGGAAGCCATTCTGCCAGATCAATACCAATAATATTGCTGATTCTTTTTTGGATCTCATCAAGGAGCTCAAGGTAAATAACAGGGGCACCGGACCATATATGGCAGCAATAATCAAAACGTATATGATAGATTCTGGAGAGAAATCTATCTTATACGGCTTCCCTGTGTTATCCACCGCCGTCTTTTCTATAAATACTTTCATGCTAATTGTTCGGATGTGCTCTTTGCCATGGTACTTCGGTCTAGTTTTTAGAATGGTTGTTTTATTCGCCTCCCCCCACAGACAATGAATTGTAAATATGGGAACTAGTTAGCATTTTCATAGAGACAAAGAGGTATTATGGTGATTGTAGTAAGAAAGGTACGTATAAATGCGTTATTTTGGTGTAAGTAATATTGTTTGTGCGTTTGGGTCAGCGTTTGTGGCTAGATAAGTTATAGTTAAGACAGAAGAAGACCGTCATTTCCCTAATCCCCCCTTCGGCCATGTGCCACATTTCTGTATTAAACAGAATAAATATCGCTCTTTGCTATGGTACCTAGACGTTTTTTTTTTTTAAATTTAAGCGCAGTACTAGACTGACGTTGAGACCTCACCAGTTTACAGTTGAACTTGTTACATGTAGCCGTGGGTTCTTTTCTCACACTACTCGCTTGTGGAACTCACTTTCGACTCCAGGCTTTCCAGCGAAGTTTAATCCGTAACAATTTAAATGCAAGGTCAATCGTTATCCGACTGTCCTCCTGATTACCCTTTTCTCTTACGCTCATTATTAATGCTTAATTGCATAATTAATGCTTCCGTATTCCTTCGCAATATGTAACTCTTTGTGCCTTAGTGGAATTACTGTCTTGCATGGGGTGATACAGATTAAAAACAAATATATCAAATGGGGCATAAGAATAGCAAAAAATGACTTCCAGAAACTAAGCAAAGAATTCAAATATAGGATAATGTCCTTAGAAAAAAGTAAAAAAAGTCCTTGTCTGTTATGTAATATTTGATATCCTATATACCAATGCATTTAAAAGAATCATCTGAAAACTGGAGAAGAGACTTGAAGTGAATGGAATGTTATTTTACCGACAACGGCTAAATAGAACGAGGACAGATTAATTGCGAAAAGGGAACTTTTAAGAAGAATTGGAATTGGATTTAAACTGCTGACAACACTCACAAAGGAGATAGCTGACATTTCTGGGTACATAATAATGTGGCAGAACCTCTTGGAGAATTTAAAAATAAGGGAAATAGCGAATCTAAATAAATAGATGGTAGAAAAAAGGTCTTAAAGACAAAGAAGGATGTTAAAGAGTTCCTTAAACCAACATATATATATATATATATATATATATATATATATATATATATATATATGGACATTGAGACTTTATATTGCCATTTAATACTACAGATGAATTTGCAAGCAGTGTTGCTGGAACTGCCCTAGAAGCTTAATATGGCGACGATAGACTGTCCATGTTTCGCAATCATACAATCATGTTGAGTACTACAGTCTTGTATACAGTGATTTTGGTTGCAAGATGTAAAGAACCGAACAATTGCAAGGGCATGTCCTATAAAAGACGACTAAAGGTCTCATTTGCGGATACTAATTGTACAGTTAGTCAGAAAACTTTTCTACAAAATGGCTCCATAGAACCATTTCTTAACTGTTAGGTTAGAAATAGTAAAGTTAACAAAAGTAAACAGTAGCGACAGGTTTTGTACGTGTGTTTGTCTGTGTGCTTGTGTGTAATTAACTCAACTTATTTCTTGCTCTTCCCTACTAGTGTAACAATGGACGGCTCGAAGTTATAAATATGGCAAGTAGCCACATTAGAGTAGGATTAGAGTAGTATTTGATTTTAATTTTTTTTAACGGCTTATCAACACTTTATGCTTCATGTAATGTCAAAATTAAAATTTATTCGGAGGTTTGAATTAATAAAAACGTGCTCTTCTGCTTTCACAATTGAATAAATGTTAGATGATATTCAGCTTTTGTGCATATACATGTTTGTGCGGACTTATTTACTAGAGACGGTGATATGTGCATTTTATGTTTTGTTGAAGCTATATTTTAGAATACAGTTTGATTTCCTTAAGAAATTGGAGGTTATTATATGGATTAATATCAAGGAAAAATTCATTCTTGTTCATTGATGTATTGTTGGTAATTTTACTATAAATGTGTATTTTTATACTTACATAGTGTTTTGTTTTTATTTGGGGATTTATTTGCCCATAGCTGGGACCCTAACAATGCTCCCATCATCGGTCAGGAAGGACCTGGAAGCAGAAACAGTTAAGAGGTGGTATCACGCTTCTGAAAACCTCCACTCTTCCGTGGGAGGGTTTGCTGTTGGATGTAGTTTATCGTCATACCCAGGACTGTGTTTCTCGTCAAAAATTCATTACCTATTTCCGACATACTACGACCTGCCGCGTCACTTACCGGAGCAAAGGGGGAAATATATATCTAGCCACAATCTACAAGAACACTTAAAATTATTTCTGTTCAAAAACACTGCAATTTTATATAAATCAAATTATTTTAAGCATCTCGCTAGAAGTGCGGCCCTGTATATTAAGCACTTCTCTATCAGTACCAACATCCCCTAAGGAGTGGCCTGCTGTGAGATTAAAAAAATCAAAATACAGAAAGACGCTCACATGAATTCCATTCTCGCTCAACACACGAAGGCTCGGGATAAACGATTTTACTAGTATTCAAAACAACACAAAAAATACATCTCAAACAGTCAAACATGATGAGAAACTAAATCAAATCCTACTTAAATACTACTCTAATGAGGCTACTCGCGATATTCATAACAAAAAGCAGTCCATTGTCACAGAAGTAGCAAGAAGTACGTAGAGTTCAACAATACAATACAATATATATATATATATATATATATATATATATATATATATATATGTGTGTGTGTGTGTGTGTGTGTGTGTGTGCTGAATTCAACACCGGCGACAGTCTGTTTCATCCTTCACAGCAATCTTCATGGCCTTTACACTTTTCTTTTCTTTTATAGCATTTTATTATCTTTCTCCTTTGACTTCCCTCTTCTATTTTCTTCTCTTCACTTTACTTCCTCTTCTTTTTCTCTTCCTTTTCTCTTTCATCCTTTCTTTTCCCCTTTCTTCCCCTCTTTCACTTCTCGATCTTTCTCGTCATATTTTCATCATCGTTTATTTATCAAATAACAACACCAAAACAATTCCCCCTTGAAAATGGCAAAGGAAGTGGATGGAAGCTCTTTGGACAATGGACGGTATGGTCAGTTAGTGTACCACCACGCCCACTCCCAGCAAACTAAATAGGAAATTAATAAAACGTTCCTTGTTCGTCATATTTAATTAAATATGTTTAAAAGAAAGGTTGCTCAACAAATATATATTAATATTGGGTTGGGGAATAAGCCGTGCGCGTTTTTCTTTGAAAGTAAAAAATCTTTGTGAAGCCAAACATTCGGTGAATATTCTTTGTTGTTCTAACATATATATATATATATATATATATATATATATATATATATATATATATATATATATATATTAAAGGATATAGTCTAAGATGTGCTATATTTATGGGATAAAGTGCTCAATATCAGAGATAGAGCGTGTGTAAATATAAAAGTGAACATAGAGTTCACTTTTCTCTCTCTCTCTCTCTCTCTCTCTCTCTCTCTCTCTCTCTCTATATATATATATATATATATATATATATATATATATATATTAAAGAAAAACAGACCGCTTTAAGGTTCCATTATAATAATTTATTTCACCAGAGCCCTTTTAAAGGACTCTGGATCATATATTCAAAAACTTACACTACACATCAAAAGTATGAATTTTCATTTCATTTCGTTTCATCTTTTGGAAGTGCTATCTGATGATTCAGAGTTCTTTTAAATGGGCTCCGGTGAAATAAATTATTATCATGGAACCTTAAAGTGGTCTGTTTTTCTTTAAAATATTAGCTTTGGATTTACATTATATTAGGTTAGCCAGATAGTCTTGACTGACTTAAGAACTGGAAAAAAACAACAAATCTTGATCTCTGCCTGGTGTAATTTCCAAGGAGTACTGCACTTCGGGCTTATTCCACACGGTCGCGCTATCAACGCTAAATTGCCAGCAGCTAGACCTTGTCTATGACAAACTGAAGAAGGAATATTCTGCTTTGGTCAATCGAGGTCAGGCTTTGTTCCATGAAGACAATGTGAGGCCACACATTGTCATGTTGAGTAAGGAGAGATTCTTTCACATCCACCATTCAGTCCCGATTGATACTGTTATAGACAAGCGTATGGTTGCAAGAAAGAAATACGACAACAGCAATAATAGATTTACGTGGTTTATTTCATCAGGAACGTCTGGGTTTGGGACAGCTACCTTGTGGTAAAGTTCATAAGCCGGCTTCGGATCTAGGTCGATCTCTCATAGTAGATCACACATGTTGACGGTGGTTGACGCTCCCCTGCTGTCAGTAGCTGACTGTGACAGGTCTCTACTCTGGGCACCTGTTGACTCCCCGTTGAACTTCCGTGTAACCCCTTTTATAGCGTTTTTTATGGCTTAACGGGCTCGAAAAACGAAGCGAGTATAATTAGGAGGAAGCATTTTTATTGGACGAAAAAAAAAACACTTTAAATATTATTTTATTTTCGACCGGAACACGTGTCAGGAATATTTGTAAATGAAGATAATGGTCATTTTGTGACGGGGTTTTGTCCCGTTCACATCCGGTTCTCGCTCTTGAGTATTTGCCTGTAAATCAGCCGAGATATGTCTTATTTTATTTTATAACAATACTCCGAGTGAGTATGATCCTCTTCCGTTCAATGGCACACTTCCTCCGCGACCAGAGATTCAACATGTTTGATGAAGTGAAGAAAGTTTATTTACAGGTTTTTTTTTTTTTATTCAAAGCCAGAGGACAAGTATCTGGGACAAATTCAGATGCTGGCTGATCGCTGGCAGAAGATGATGGACTTTATTTTGAAGAATAAATGTTGGTACTCCTCCATAAAAATTTTGTTGTTTTCTTTCTGCTTCCTATGTGAGTCAGGACTTTCTGGCCAACTCAGTATGTACGAGAGTGTGCTCGCGCAAGTGTGTATGACAATAGTGCAAAAGTGAGCGATCGTTCCCTTTTTGCTCTCAAATAGTACGTAGGTTTTTCAATTTACCTTCACTATACAATTTCTATCCAAGTTGTTTTCATTGCCTTTTATTCTTGTGTCTGTTTTCCTTTTCAATTCATTTAATTTCTTCTCTTTCGTTTCCTCTTACGTTTTACCATTTTATTTTCAACTCTCAAAAACCATTTGCAATTTCATCGCTCTTCGATTCTTCATTGTTTTCCCTTTTTTATCCTCTCGCTATTCTCGTCCCCTTTTTCACTTGTTCTCTCGCCTTACCTTCTTCTTTTCTATTCCCTTCTCTTATCTTAACACCAATTCTGTTCTATTTCTCTTTCTTCGCAATGTTTTTTTCTTTTTCTTTCTCTCCTCCCGTCTTATGTCTTCATGTTTGTTCCTCTCACTTTTCGCTTCTCTTACCATTTCTTCGCTTGCTCTTTCTAATGACTGATTTCTTCTCTCTCTCTCTCTCTCTCTCTATCTATCTATCTATCTATCTATCGCTCTCCTCTTTTTTCTTTTCTTCTCTTGCTTTCTTCCATTCCATCTTTTATCTTCCTCTTCTCTTCACTTCCTCTTTCTTCTCTTCTTTTCTTCTTTCTTTTCACCCCTTACACTCTCTTCAGTTCCTCTTTCTTTCATTCTCTTCCGTTCTCTGCTTTTTTCTTTTCCTTTTCCTTTTCTTCCTTTCTTTTCTTTTTTCTCTTTTCTTCACTTTCTCTTCCATTCCATCTTTTACCTTCCTCTTCTTTTTACTTCCTATTTTCTTCTCGTCTCTTCTTTCTTTTCATCCGTTACACGCCGTTCAGTTCCTCTCTCTCTTTCCTTCTTTTCCCATCTCTTCCTTTCTAGTATTTTCTTTTTTCTTCCTTTCATTTCTATTTTCTTTTTTCTTCTTTCTCTCTTCCATTCCATCTTTTATCTTTCTCTTCTCTTTACTTCCTCCTTTTCTTCTTCTTTCTTTTCACTCCTTACACTCTCTTTAGTTCATCTCTTTTATTCTCTTCCCACTTCTTTTTCTTCTCTTTTCTTCTCTTTCTCGCGTCCATTCCATCTTTTATCTTTCTCGTTTTTTTACTTCCTCTTTGTTCTCTTCTTTCTTTTCACCCTTACAATGTCTTCATTTCCACTCTCTTTCCTTCTCATCTCCTCCTTTCTCTATTTCTTTTCCTTATCTTCCTTTCTTTTCTTTTTTTTCTTCTCTCCCCCTATCTTTAACTCCACCTCATTTTCACTTCTCGACATTTCTCTTCCCCTCTTCTTTTTCCCTCGTTTATTTATCATATTTACCTCTTTTCCTTTTCTCCACTTATCTCATATATTTTCTTTCTTTCTCTCAACATATTTCCATCTCTTCACATTTCTTCTAACTTCCTAGCGTCTTTCAAATGAAATTCTACAATGTTTTTTACTGCTCCTTTGTTTACTAAATAAACATAACATTACATTAAAAACAATCAACAAAACAGTACAAATTTTTAACGAAAGATTAAGTCCAAACAAACCCTGAATTATTTAAAAAGTGCAAATAAATGTTTATTTTCTTTGTCCCATCATCTCCAAACGTGTATGCTTTTGTTTCAATTAGTCTTTCTGCTTACAAAGTTTATCAGCCAATCACTTACGATGTATCGAAGCAGAACTTTTTCTTTTGGAATTTATTTATTGATTTTCAACCTTTACATTCTTCAATGCTAAAATTCTCTTGTTTGTTCGATTCTTACTGTCGGAACTCAAGATATACCTTTATATACAAATGAAAGAAACTTTTTTGGTAGCCGATTCGGTATCAAAGTCGCCTCGGAAGTGGCCAAATTTCCCTTTTAAATACAAAGCCACAATTTTGAATGCTGGTATGCATTCTACCGGGATTCAGAATTGGCGGTAACAATCTTACCAACACAAGATACATAAGTTAGAGAGAGCGAGAAGAAGGGACTAAGCATAAACTACAAGAAGACAGAATGCATGGTCATGAGTAAAAGGATGAGCCTGAAATCCGATTTGCAAGAGGGGGACACTAAAATCAAGCATGTGCAAAAGTTTAAATATCTGGGAAGTGTTTTGATGGAGGACGGTAGGTGCGACGTTCAGATCCTAAGACGGACTTTGGATCGCCAAGGATACATTCTAAAAGCTGGGTAGAATAATGAGAGACAGGAGGATTTCTTTGGTGACAAAAAAAAAAAGAGTACCGAGCTGCTACATGACATCTGTCCTCCTATACGGCAGCGAATATTGGACGGTCTCTTCAAAGATGAAGAAAGTCCCCAGGCAGCGGAGATGTGGTTCTACAGAAGGATGCTAAGGATATCATGAAGCAATCGTGTGAGCAACGTTGAAGTCTTGGAAACGATTCAAACAAGGAGGAGACTTATACTTAACATAAGGAAGAGGCAGATGAAATTTCTAGGGCACGTAATGAGAAAGGAGGGCTTGGAGAATCTGATACTCACATGTCGTAAGAAGGGAAAGAGAGACAAGGGAAAGCAACGAATGATATACCTGTAGGGCTTAAGCAAGTGGAAGACAGAACGTGGTCTGGGGGAGTTAGCAGAGGCTCGAAAATTATTGACAGCCACAAGAGTGAAGTGGGCAGCCATGATCGCCAACGACTTGAAAGGATTCAGCACATAAAAAGAAAAGGTTTATAATATTGTTCGAAACTATTTATCTGTAAAATATTGAGTACTCGAAATGTTCATTCAGTTTTAGTAAACAATGATTTGAATAAAATATCTATATTCACTTGATTTTCCTAGGGATTTACCTTTTATTTTTTCAATTGTATTCTGCCATATTTCAAGCAACTTCGTAAGCCTATCATCGCAAAACCGATCATCTTTCTGACCAGAATATGGCTGCAGTTCAGTTTCGTACTTGTTCAAGGTATTAATCATTTTTTTTTAAATAAGAGAATTCTGTAAAAACCCGAATAAATGTTTATCCGAAAATGCAATTTCTGTTGAATGGTAGAACAATGAAAACTTCAAAGCTAAACTGTAAATGATTTAAATTCTTCCCGAAAGATGTTATTCTTACAGATTAACGGATTACTTTGTCGATTTTTTTAATCATTTCATCCAAAGCAAGGCAATAAAGCCACTATGATGCAAAGTGTTAGATAATATGAGAAAAATACTATTAAGGAGAGAGAACAAAAGAACAGGAATTAAAAAAAAAAACAGAAAATAACGATTGACATATCATTTAAATTTTTGAAGCTCAACGTTGAATGCTAATCAAGAAGACGGAAGAGACCTTTATAAACGAAAATTTTCAATAGAAGAAACTGTTGGCATAGAACTTACGGTTGCATCTACCATTTCAACTGTAAAATAGTGAGATATTGCCGCCAATCTAGTACTGCACTTAAATTCGTAAACAATTTCCATAAAAGTATTTATAGAAAAGGGAGAGAAAAGCTACATTACGGTGTTTGGAATGATGCCAGGTCAGGACCGATAGTATTGCTAATTCTTCCTCTGGATTTTTATTAAGAATCTCTAAATATATAAGAGGAGCACCATACCAGATGTGACAGCAATATTCAAAACACTATGGTAGACTTATAAATATGTAAGATAGGTTCTAGCGAGAAAAAAAGTTCTCGTGCGACACAGCGAACCAACTTCCTTAGAAGTAAGAGTTGCAGTCGATTCAATATAATCTTTCCACTTCATGCCAGTAGATGTTAGAGAATGTGTTTCTCCTGGAGGTTAGCTGTGGTCCTTCCCCTTTACTAAGACACTGTCTACGACGCTTAACATTTCGATAAAACATCCATTTTTCGTTGCCAGTCACAAGTCTATCCAAAAAAAGGTGAAACAAATTGGCGAGAATGGAGAGAAGAGCAGATGCCAACTCTGGATTTGAGGTTGTTTTCAGACAATTCATGAGGCACCCATTTTCCAAGTTTAGGAACTTTTCCAAGTTGTTAAAGATGACGATGAATAGTTGCATGGTTTGAACTGAGAACCACTGCCAATTCCTCAACTGATAAATTCAGTATTTTCTTCAAGGGCTGCTTCAAGAAGCTTTTCATCAAACTCAACTGGACGTCCGGTTCGATCTTCATCTTTAAGGGTGAAATCTCCACCTCTGAATTTTGCAAACCATCTTCTGCAAGTTCTTTAATTCACACATTCCTCTTCATAAACTGAGTGAATGTTTCTAGCCGTTTCGGCTGCTGAGTTTCCTTTCTTGAACTCATAAAGCATTATATGCCTCAAATGATTCTTTGGTATTTCCATGTTGGCAGGGTTTTAGTCAAGCAAAATTTTATTTTATTTTTCTCTGAAATAAAATTTGATCAGTTTCAATGCATCTAAACATAAAAATAATGTTCAGCTCCATTAGATATTATAAAATATTCTTTAAATTTCGTTCATTTTAATAAAAAAGTTAAAATTCGGATAGAACTTATGGGATGACCTGATAGTTACCAAATGTAACGGGAGAGATCTATGAAAGAAAGATTTATTATCCCATTTGTATTTTCCCCAAGACATGAGAGCAAAATATTTTCCCACCTTTTATGACCGTCTGCCAACGATCTACTAACTGTACAATGCCTCGACGATAGAAATAACAAGGTTTTGACTTGAAAAAATTCATTGAGCTACGTTTGAAGCGACAGATCGTTTATTGAACGAAAAACTCCTCAAATTGCTTAAAAGCAACCGAAAACGGTGGTAGCCTGAAGGGGCTAAATCAGAATATGGTGGATGTAGCAGAATTTCCCAACCCAGCCCTTTCTTTGCATCCATCGTGTCGAGCGGGTAAAGTCGTGGCAATGGAAAGGCGCTGGAGTGCGTTTCTTTGTTCAGTGATTTTGGCACCCATGCACCATACGCCGTGGCACCCATATGCTGTGTTTCTGAGTGAAGATGATGAGCAACAGTAACATAAGAACTTGCCATCTTCTGGGCCAATTCGCTAGTGGTTTGGCACGGTTATTCTTTACCCAGCGCGTGCAATTGGTTCTTATCAAACTGAACAGGTTGGCCAGAACGCAGAGAGCCTGTGAGTTCGAACTTTCCTTTCTTGAAACTGGAAAACAATTTCTGTGTCATTCTGTCGGTAATGAAGTCATCTCCATACACAGCACAAATGTTTCGCACAGCTTTGGCAGAACTGTGAACTTAATTAAAAGAAAAACATTAAAAAAAAGATATCGAACAGGCTCATTCTCGTCTACTTCTATCTCAAAGGAGTGTCTAATCTGAAATAAAATTTCGAAAACATAAAACAGTTTCACAGGATGACAAGAGCATTGGCAGAACAACAGAAAACTCGAACGAATATATGTAACAACCTAATACTTCGCAAACCTCTTTGACACGTTAAATATTTCGCAGAACATTCTACATTAAGTGCACAATTCAGGTTACGCTTTTAGTTCGAATTATTACTTTTATTAAATGAAAAGGAAATGCATAATAAGCGGAAACTGTTACCTAATTTCTTAGAAAAAAAACAAAAAACAAGTGCACACTAATAATAACTTTTTAAATCGGTATCTCCCACGCAAGGTAGTAAAGCCACTAAGACACAAATTGTTACTGGGTCTGGAAGAATTAGGAACAGAGACATTAATTATGAGCGGGAAGAAAAAAGAGTAATCAAGAGGACAGTTGATAAAGAATGACATTGCATTTAAACTTTTCAAGATTAAAGTTGGCGGAAAAATATGGAGCCGGAAAAGAGTTCCACAAGCGAGAAGTGCGAGAAAATAATCTGTTAAGATAGAATTTACGATTATATCCAGCCAACTTAATTGTAAATTGATGAGATTTCAATTCCAGTCTAGTACTGCGCTTATATTAAAAAAAATGTCTAGGTGCCATAGCGAATAGCTCTCCGAATAATTACCATGAAAGTATTTATAGAAAAGGCACAGAGAGGCAACCTTACAGCGGTGGGCAAGTGATTGAAGCTGAGCTGACAGATTAGCTCCATGCCTTGTAGCAATAGTGTAGGTATTTAATTCTAAGTACCATGTTTGACAGTATAAATACCACGTGTGTATATTAAACGAACTCTCGTTACAGCAATATTATAAGAAAGTCTTTACAATAAACTAGCATTTTCTGTACAATGGATGTTTTATATGCATAGATAAACTGTACGGTTTGATAAACCGGTAATATCAAACTTTTGATCAGGCCTCATAAATCAACATTTGATAGAATTTTTTCTTCTCGAATTTCATTTAAGTTCCTGCTTTCTTTTATGTAATCCTCGATTGTTGGCCATGGAGGAGATTGGTAGCCAAAGTTATGTCTATTGTATTCTTTTTGTTGTGGATTCCGGGAATGGAATCCTGCACAAATAAATAAACAACGCCCATAACTGAGATAGAAAAATAAGTGTATTAAACGTAAGAATACAGACTTGAAGTGAAGATTAGTAGTCCAGGAATGCGGTTTAGTAGAAAGTATATGTACAAGTCTCTGTAAGTAAAGCCGTAATCATCTCTCTCTACTAGACTCTTATATAACTCTCTGAGAACACCCTGGGTCTGTTTCCGTATTTCTCAACCTGTCTCAACGTATCTCCACGTATCTCAACGTATCTTCACGTATCTCAACATCAGGTATTCTTTCTGTCAGTAAAAGTATACTTTGGACGAGTCCATCTTATGTAAAAAGGAGAGAGCCTCACAATACTTTTTAACTGCCTTTAGTTGATCTTTTTTCTGTCGTCAGAAATATATCTTTTTCTTCAGTGGGTTTTTGGTTATAACCTCTTGGTTCTGCTATTCTGAATTCAAAAATAGCCTGAAGAATATTGATATCCATCAAGTTGTTTTTCCCTAGACACTCCAATGCTGCCCTGGCTCCAGTAAACGGTGTTCCTCTACGACACGACAGATACACACATACACTACCTCTACTTCTACTCCTGTAATATTGTCCCTACATCCTGTGTGGCTTGAGTTGGTGCTTGACGAAATAAATTCACCCTTTGCAGTGAGTTGCAGTGTCTTCAGGCCATTACCCAAAGATCGTACCATCTCCATTTATCGCTGAAAGGCTATCTTTTCGTCAGGTGAAACCTTTTCTTGTAATAACTAAATAATAATAAATGGCACAACACGTGGTGTCTGTATTGACCAAATTTAATTAACTCCAACGGGATAATGTTATCGACCACTCGGAGTGGTAACAATGAGAGAAGACATCCCTCTCTAGATTTTTTTTTTTTTTAGGTCTTCTGCTTTCTCCTAAGTCAAAAATATCACTTAAGTATCCTGGAGGGTGGAACTCCTTATTTTTTTTTTGTTGTTTTTTGGTTTTTTTGGGGGGTTTTTTTAATCAGAAAATCTTACCATCTAGCTCGTTGCTGGTTAGTCGATTACTGCACCCCCCCGCCCAAAAGACTTCGCCACAATCTTTTTATCTCCCTTTCTTTCTTGTGGAACTTATAACTGTCTCCTGAATCTGTTAGTTACATGGTATTTGGGAAATACTGTTTATTTCGAACAACTTTGATGACTTTTTATTAGTTAATCGATTTTATCTTTACATCGTTAACCATAAATTACTCTATTCTACATCAACAAGGTTATACTACTACTATTACTACTACTACTACTACTACTACTACTAATAATAATAATAATAGTAATAATAATAATAATAATAATAATAATAATAACATATTTTTAAAAAGATCCAATCTGGTTACAAATGAATAATTTCAATGAATGAAAGCAATCTGACTTCGAATAATGTAAACAATTATAAACCTATGAACTGAGTGGAGTAGCGTATATTAGAATAACTAAAACTGTGAAGTAACCGATAATACCACGGCATAAAACAAGAGTTAAATAGAAAACGTTTTATAAGAAATAGTAAACAGTTTTTGATTTTCTTTCCTTTCTTTTTTTTTTTTTTTTTTTTTGCGTTTGCTTCCAGTTCATTCGACATGTTTCTGCATATTTTTTTTTAATGTTACTTTTTTTTTTTTTAAACCTTTACGCAAAGGAATTAAAAGACAAAATTCTCCTTAGCAAAAAACACCAGAAAATATGAAAGAAAATGTTCAGTGAGAGAGAGAGAGAGAGAGAGAGAGAGAGAGAGAGAGAGAGAGAGAGAGAACGCACACTACGTGCATAAACACACAATCGTAATGAAACGGATGAAGGAAAACAATCAATTGCAGAAAGATTCAAACAAGCAATGAAACAAAGATACAAACAAGCAATGAAACAAAGATACAAACAAGCAATGAAACAAAGCTATAAAAAAAGCAATTTATGAAAGGATAAAATATTGACACAAAGACAGAGGAAATAATAATCTTTAAAGAAAAGAAAAATAAACGAAAAGAGAGGCAAAAATACAGCGAAGCGATTCATTGCCTTCCTTTATCGACATAGGAATTTTTTAAGAACAATAGGTCCCCCGCCCCCCAAGTACTATCAGTCAGTTATGTGCCATACGTGATACACGCTTACGCGATCATGTATCTTTCGATACATGACTGAAAAGACACATTTTTTTTCCGCAGTTTTTCTGCAATGGACCAGTTGTCATCCAAGGCTATAGATCCCGGTCTGTGCTGCTATTTACCCATAGCTGGGGTGAGAAGAAGAGGATTCATACCTTTCCCAAGGGTATTAGCACGTAAATGAATGTAATGGATTTGACTGGAATTCGAACCCGGCTCTCAAATTCCTCAGTCCGAGCCACTATAACAAAAAAGGTTTTTTCTATGATGCTGTCTACATTTTAACGCTTTTCTCGTCACTTTTCACGTTGTATATCTATTTCTCTCTCTCTCTCTCTCTCTCTCTCTCTCTCTCTTTCTCTCTCTCTCTTTCTGTTTCAGTCTCTTTCTATCACTTTCACCATCTTTCTCTCTCTCTCTCCCCCCCTATCTCTCAGTCGCTTTCTCTCACTGGTTCCCCCTCTCTCTTTCTCTCAGTATTTCTCTCTGTCTCTTTCTCGGACTATTTCACTTACTCTCTCTATTTCTCCTCCACTCTCTTTCTCTCTCATCGCCTTTCTCACTCTCTTTCTCTCGCTATTTCTATCTTTCTTTATCTCAAGCTTTCCCAGACGTTTTCTCTCTCTTTCTCTCTCGGTCTCTCTAGATTTATTTCACTGCTTCCTTGTCTTTCTATTGCTGTTTCTCTCACTTTCTCTCACTATCTCTCTTTCTCTCTCTTCACGTCTCTCTTTATCTTACTGATTCTCTCTCTCTCTCTCTCTCTCTCTCTTTCTCTCTCTTTGTTACTCTCTCCCTGACTCTTCCTCTGACTCTTTCTCTTCGATTTTAGGTCCGTTCTTTTCTCATGCACTATTTTTTCCGTTTTAATGTAACATTTATTTTCTCGTTTTCATCGACCAGCCTTTCTTTCTTACTTTCTTTCTTTCTCTCTTTCTTTCTTTCTTTCTTTCTTTCTTTCTTGTTTCTTTCTTCTTTCTTCTTTCTTTCTTTCTTACTTTCTTTCTTTCTCTCTTTCTTTCTTTCTTTCTTTCTTATTTCTTCTTACTTTCTTCTTTCTTTCTTTTGTTTCTTTCTTCTTTCTTCTTTCTTTCTTTCTTTCTTTCTTTCTTTCTTTCTTGTTTCTTATTTCTTATTTCTTCTTTCTTTCTTCTTTCTTTCTTCTTTCTTTTTTCTTTCTTTCTATCTTTCTTTCATATTTCTTCTTTCTTTCTTTCTTTCTTTCTTTCTTTCTTTCTTCCTTCCTATGTTTCTTTCTTATTTCTTTCTTTATTTTTTCTTTCTTTCTTCTTTCTTCTTTCTTTTCTTCTTTCTTTATTATATCTTTCTATCTTTCTTATTTCTTCTTTCTTTCTGTCTTTCTTTCTTTCTTATTTCTTATTTGGAATTTCATTCTTTCTTTCTACTCATAGTCTGTACTTTTCATTTTTCATTATTTTTCAAGACTGCCGACTTCCTTAGTTTCCCTGTTTTCTTCTTTATTTTTCAGACCCATCTTCATTTTTCGTTCTAAATGTTTTTGTTTCTTACGGAGGCGTTTCTTGTTGCATTTCAGCAATACTTGGCTTTTATTTCTTTCTTTCTTTCTTTCTTTTTTCTTTCATTCTTTCTTTCTTTCTTTCTTTCTTTCTTTCTCACCTTCTTTCAACCTTTCTTTCCTTATTTCCTCCATCTCATTCGTCCTTCCCTTCATTCCTTATTTTCTCTATTCTTTTCTATTTTCCTCTCGTCTTTCCCTCGTTCCCCTTTTCTTTCCTTCTGGCATCACTTCTTTCGTTTTTTCATTTTTTCGTTTTTCCTCCCTTTTTTCCTTCTTTACTTCGTTCTTTCTTTCTTTCTTTCTTTCTTTCTTTCTTTCTTTCTTTCCTTCCTGCTTCCTCTCTGGCCTTATTCCCTCCCTTCTTTCCTTCTTTCCTTCCTACGTTCTTCTCTTCTCTTTTTTCCTTTCTTCTTTCTTTCCATCATCCCTTCTTTCCTTCCTTCCTTCCTTCGAAAATTAATTCCTTTCTCCCTTCTTTCCTTCCTTCTTTCGTTCTTGTCTCTCTTCTTTCCTTCCTTCCTACTTTTCTCTCTTCTTTCTTTGCTTCTCTCTTTTCTTCTTTACTCTCTGCCACCCTTTTTTCTTTTTTCCTCTCTTTTTTAACTCCTTCCTCCTTTATTTATTTCATCCCTTCTTTTCTTTCCTTCTTTCCTTCTTTTCTTCTTTCTTTCCTTCTTTCCTTCTTTCTTTCCTTCTTTCCTTACTTTCTATTTCATTTTTTCTCTATTTCTTCTTATTCTTCATTTTTAATCGTTTTTTCTTTATTCTTTCTTCTGTATTTTTTTAATACTTCTTTTCTCTTATGTTCTCCTTCTGTCTTTATTTCATTCTACTTTTCATTCCCACTCCTTATCTCGCCTCCCTCTCTTTAAACGCTTTATTTTCTTCTTCTTTATTTATTCTTTGTTCTCTATCTTTCTTGTTTAGTCTTTGTCTTTCTTCCTTTCTCTCTTCTTTCTAACACTTTTAGCGTATTCATCATTTTTTTAAAAATTTTCCTTCCCTCTCATATCCTTCATTCTCTCACTCAATCACAAACACTCACACACTTTTTCTCTCGAAATATCGACCAGATTTTAAAGAAACCAGACCAAATGTGGTTCGGGGTTGGAGTGAAGAATCTCTCGTACGAGAAGTAAAGAAAATGGCGGGGGGTGTAGGGTACGTGGGGGTGCCGTCCAAAAGATGAGATTAAACGATGTTTTTCCTCCTGTGATTGACTTTTTTTCCCCGTTTCTTATTTTACATTTTCAAAAGTTCGCTTCAATCTGTAGAGACGAACTTAAACTGTCTTTGCAAAATGCCTAAGTTTAGAGGATTAAAATTATTTCGAAAAATTAAAAAAAAAAATATATCGAAAAGAAATATTAAATAGTGGTTAGATGAACGAAAAAAGGAAAGGGAAAAAGAGAACGAGAGAGAGAGAGAGAGAGAGAGAGAGAGAGAGAGAGAAAGAAAGGGAGAGAGTGACGCCCAGGAAGTTAAAAAAAAAAAAAAAAAAGAAAATTTACATTTTGAAAGTAATGGAAAAGTACAAAATTAGAAAAAATTTAAAAAAAAATGTAAATGTTAAAAATGAAAAAGAGAAACTAAAACAATGAACAACGGAAGAAGAAGAAGAAGAAGAAGAAGAAGAAGAAGAAGAAGAAGAAGAAGAAAAGAAGAATTGACTGTGATGATGATGATGATGATGATGATGATGATGATGATGAAGTAGACAAATGAATTAAAAAGACATTTTGGCGGTCCTGATAATTACGATGATTATTAAGAGAAAGCAAAAGCGTTAAAGAATCGTGTCGGAAATTCTGTTAATGATGATCACAAATCCAGTGCCCGTCGTTAAAATCCATTTTCAAAAGAGACGCTTCGAAAATGATCAGTGTCCTGAAGGATTGTCTAAAGAGTGAAGATTTGAGAAATGTGTGTGTGTGTGTGTGTGTGTGTGTGTGTGTGTGTGTGTGTTGGAAAATGTAAAGAGTCAATAAGAAAATGAATTGTGGCGGAGGGGGGGGTGACACAAAGAGGAATGAAAAGAAAAGGTGAAGAGGAGACATTGATAAGGGAAGAAAAAAAAATGAACCAACAAAGCAAGGAAAGAAAACGGTGAAGAGAAAAAGAAACAGTAAAAGAAAAAAAAAATGGAGATGAAAGAGAGAGAAGGATGAAGTTGTTGGATGGAGAAACGAAGAGAAAGAAGAGGAAAGTAGATGAGGGGGGAGTAGAAAAAGATGGAGAATGAAAGAAGTGAGAGAATATCAAAGAATAGAAGTGGGCGATAGTGATGACAGAGCCAAGGAAGAGAAAATGATGATGATGATGATGATGATGATGAAATAGAGAAAATAAAGAAAACAATAATGGGGGGGGGACTAAGAGAGCGCGGCTATGATTATTATTATTATTATTATTATTATTATTATTTTATGATGATGGTGATTATGAAGATTATTTCATGATGATGATGATAGAAAAATGAAAATAAAAAAGAAATAAAAAACGAACAAACAGAAGACCACAATACAACAGTTTCAATAATCACAATTTGATAATAATAATAATAATAATAATAGTAATAGTAATAGTAGTAGTAGTAATAATAATAATAATAATGACGATAACAAAGAAAGACTGAAAGCTAGTGCAAAAGAATAACAGAAATACTTGTAAAATCAGAAAAAGAAAACCAGATATCAAAACAACGTCAGAAATGAAAAAAAAAATAGATATATACTTTAATTCTCTATTCTTTTTCTGTCTTCAAATTTTAAAATGTCGTTTCAAGGAAAAACATACTGACGCTAAAAGGTAAGCAGGGCTTTTTTCTTTTATTTTTTTATTTTTTATTTTTTGGTTTCTAACTAAATTGTTATTGAAGTCCCTGCCCGATTTTGTTCGCCTTTCTTTCTATTTTTTAAAAAATTTGTCTTTTATTTATTCACTTTAAAATTTATGATGTTTGGTTTTAATTTAAATTCATCAAATTCACCTTTTTATTAAAAATTTAATAATATTGTTTTGGCTTTTTTTTGCGTAAGGGTAGGAGAAAAGTGAAAGGGTGAAGGAAAGAAAGAATTAAAAATATACACATTTTAATTTCTTTTTTTTTTTTTTCAATGATGTCGGATTTAAATTTGGAATGACATTAAAACTCTATGAAAGGATCAAGTCCAATATACACACATCCATATAAAAAGAAAAGATTGTGTACAAAAAAAAAAAACAAAGAAGAAGCACTTGAGATTGGAGGAGAGAGGAAGAGTATGAAAAAGAAAGAAAAAGGAGAGAAAACTTATCTAAAATTGAAATTTAAAAAAAAAATATCTCGATTGAAGCTTAAAAATAATTAAAATATGTCTTTCACAAAGAGAAAAAGAGAAAGAAGTCAAAACGCAAAAGAATGCGAACAAATAAAGAAGCCGAAGAGACAAAGTAAAGACAGAAAATCTGTCTTGTAAAAAAGAAAGAGATAAGAAAGTTTGAGAATAAATTAAAATAAAAAAAAAAAACAAACGCCAAAATGAATGAGAGAGGAAACCAAAGGAGAAAATACGCGTAACATATGTGTATAAATACAAACAAAAAGTATACAGAAAGAATCCGAAAAATTAAAAGCGAACGATACAATCTGAAATTTAAAAAAAAAAAATTATAATACACATATATACGGATATATATCCATTGGCGCATGCGCAAAAAAGAAAGCTAGCATGGCAACCATGAGACTTGGGTTCGAATCTCACTATGGTTGATTTTTCAATCAAGGTTACTTTTTGATAATAAGCGTTTAGAGTTGATGCCAGTGAGCGGTACTGTCGGGAAGTACAAGAAAATCATAGCGCACAGTTTGACACGAGCATTGTTAGTGAAACTGTCTAGGCGCAACTGTTCGGAAGCGGCCATTATTTGCGCGAACATAAAGTCACGATTCATCCCAAAAGGATGTTTTAGTTTACGGGCCTTGTTCAACGACTGATCAAGCCCGATTAAGCTCTTCCTGGCAGACGGCACAAATTTGGGGTATTGAAGAAAGGCAAATGTGACTGAGCAGGCGTCTGACACAAGGACTGGCTAGCGGCACGAGCAGAAGGATTTACTTGGAAGCGAGTACACAACCATATATATATATATATATATATATATATATATATATATATATATATATATATATATATATATATATATATAAAAAGAAAGAAAGAAACAGTAAGATATATAATCCGGTGTTCTTATAGATATTTTTATTTTTACAAAATAGTACTCAATGTAAATTTACAGAGCATTAATATTATAAATTAACTGATTTAAACTATGTTTCAAAAATGGAAGCTAAAAGCTTCGAATTTAATTACAAAATTTACAAAATTAAATTCGAAGGTTTTAGCTTCCATTTTTGAAACATGGTTAGAACTGTGTAGCGAAAAAAACATATTTTAACTCAATTAATTTATAATATATATATATATATATGTGTGTGTGTGTGTGTGTGTATAATATTAGAACACCTATCTTTATGTTACCACAGTTTTTTCTAGAAACCGTGGTAGCATAAATATTTAAAACATCGACCTTCGATGCTATCATGCTTTTTTTTCTAGCAAAAAGGTCAATGGTTCAAATATTTTAAATTGCTCCACATTTTTTGTTATTGAAAATTGTATTGCACACACTCTTAATTTAGCGGTTCCTTTTGGAAAATCATCACATTTGTCGTTGATTGAATATTATATATATATATATATATATATATGTGTGTGTGTGTGTGTGTGTGTGTGTGTGTGTGTGTGTTTAGGCAGCAATCCTGCTTTCATTCACATTTCATTGAATACGAAAGACAAGGTGCTTTTATTTAGATTTTTATACAATTTCTCATGTGATCTAATAATTTTTTTTTCACATGATAAATTAAATAAAAACTATCCGAATGTTCTTTTTTATCCGAGCGCTTTCGGCTATACATTTAGCCATTTTCAAGAATTAAATATTTTAACTGTTAAATAAGAAATAGTTTGTTGTATGTATGTTTTATAAAATGTTTTCATTTTACAAAACACGGTCAAGATATTGTGTCCATGTTCATAGTTAATATTATTAAGTGTTGTTTTCTTTTGTTTTTATTAATAAGGCTTCCATTATTTTTAGCCTTTTTTCGTATGTTAAGAATAGTGTCCGGTAGGTCTTCATGAATATTTAAATGAGATCTAATTGAGCTATGGTCAGGAAGATGTAAAGTGAGCCTGCGTGCCAAACATGTTGTAGTGTGGCCTATATAATTATTTACAAATTTTGTTTGATCAGGAATACAATTCTTTAATGGGCATTTAAATTCGTAAATAATATTTGCCCTATTTAATTTTGTTCTAAGAGGTGAATTATTATTTTTAACTATAAGGTTAGAGGTTTCAAATTTTTTGTAATTAATATTTTTGTAATTTGTTTTTTTTTTTGTATATATATATATCTAAAAAAAATAAAACACCTACGAAAAAAAATGACAAAAAATTATGAAAGAGACCCCAAAATTCGAAAAACAAAAGCATTGGAAGGCAATTGGTTTACTACGGCGGGAAAAAATCTGCCTCGTCAGACATATATCGAAAGATACATGATCGAGTAAGCGTGTATTACGCAATGTATATTTTGTGTGCTTTCTTTTGGCATTGTAGATGAAATGAGAAGAATATTAGAGATTTTTTGAAGGTGTTTTCTATATGTATTTCTTTTTTGAGTAAGTATTGGGGGCTGCAGATTCTTAGTGATCTTAAATAAAATCCTATAACTATTCCATTTTTGATGTTGTTACACTGGTAGGAGTAAAAATTAACCAGGTCATTCTGGTTACATTTCTGTGTAACATGATTATCTAGGAAGGGTAGAGTGCCATGCGCGACATGGTACAGAAAGAACTCCTATATTATGTGACTGTTGATCAACTACCAGTCGGGAACATCAACCAGAAAACTACTAACACGGTACCCTCAGAATGAAGAGACGTTGTCACCATCCACACAAAAAATCATGACAGCGCCACGATCAAGTTCTGAGAGAAGGAAAGGAACCAGGACCTCATTCTAAACAGGAAACAACGGATGGATCTCTGTTTCTGTTCAAGAGAAGGGCAAGGTGTATGAACCGGACGATAGGAAAACCTATTTACTCTTCTTCGTCCCAGCTTGGTAAAAACATTGAAATTCATTGTAATTCGTTTAATAAAGGTTTTCTTAATGAATATATAGTTTACTTAAGATTTGTTGATTATCTGAAAAAAAAGACACATTTTTTTTTTAATATTCTCTTCGGAGTTCACTTACTTTTGCCCAGCACTGTACATCCCACGTAATGGTAGGACATTAGTGGCAATAGTGTCTTCAATTAGCTAATGTCTTACCGTTTTGTGAGAATATTTATGGTGGGTATAAATGGAACTTATTTATGGTGGGTATATATGGGACTTATTTATAATGGGTACATATGGAAAGTATTTATGGTTTTTGCATATGGAAAATATTTAAGATCTGTGTGTGTGTGTATATATATATATATATATATATATATATATATATATGGAAAGTATTTGTGATGTGTATATATGGAAAGTATTTATAGTGGGTATATATATATATATATAGAAAATTATTCATGGTGGGTATATATATATATAAGTATTTATGGTGGGTACACATGGAAAGTATTTATGGAGGATATATGTGTGGAAGTATTTGTAGTGGGTATTCATATATATATATATATATATATATATATATATATATATATATGGAAAGCATTTATGGTGGGCATATATGGGAAATATTTATGGCGGGTATATATGGGAAATATTTGTGGTGGGTATATATGGAAAGTATTTATGGTGGATATATATGTGGAAATATTTATAGCGGGTATATATATGGAAAGTGTTTATGGTGTGTATATATGGGAAGAATTTCTTTCGCAAAATGCTTTGCTTTTATTTTCTGTAGCAAGAAATTTCATAGCAAACCTAAAATACGAATTATTTTTAAAGGAGACCTACGCAGCTCGACCCTCACATCCCTTACGCCATTCCTTGCGACAATAATATCTTGTGAGGTATCCTTGATTTTGGTTAGAATCTTATATATATACACGTAATTCATTTAACTTTGGTTGCACACTACAATTTAAGGTAGGTTTTCAATTTGGGCTGAGATTAGTGAGTCGTGCCACCAAAGAAGGGAATTCTAATAAGTTTAATTTTCTAATTAAATTTTCTTTTCGTTATTTTACAAAAGAACAGAAAACAAATTCATCAATTCTCTTGTTGTAGTGCTTCTTGATACACGGATCAATACAGGAATTGTTTCGAGCTTTTCTTCAGTTTAATAAATTGATTAGAATTCACGGACACTACGAAACACAGTGGATACCACACACACACACACACACACACACACACACACACACGCACATTACTATACTATCAAAAGTCGACCCTATATTAAGTATAATCATTTAAACATGTTTTATTGAAAAGTATGGATATTTTATGTTTATTAATTTTAATCATCTTTTTTCCATAAACGCAAATGATGGGTCACAAAACTGGCTGCTACAGATGTAAGAAAATTTTAAAATCAATATAATCGTCATTTATGAACCTTCAGCTCAACTCTGTTCATCACCAGGAGTGCGTTGTTAATGTGTTTATGACTGTTATAAATATATATATGGCACGGTGGAGTAATGGATAGCGGCTTGGATTGAGGAATCGCAGAGCCGAGTTCGAATTCCAGTCGAATCCATTACATTCACTTACGTGCTAATACCCTTGGAATGAATCCTCTTCTTCTCTCTCCAGCTATGGGTAAAATAGCAGGACCGACTTGGTTCTATAGCTTCAACTGGTCTAGGAGAAGGACAACTCTGAATTCAAATCTCTGTATTTGTCCCTTCAAAAGGTGGATGGTCTTAAACGAAACCTTCACCACTATAATCAAATCTCATGTGCTGGTGTCGGGCTGTCATTTTCCTGGAAACTGATCTGCTTGGCCCTCATTCGAGGGGAGAGTCGACTATATATATATAGTGGATTATCTCATCGGGGAGGACAGATAAGGGTTCAGTAATTTAAAGAAGTGCTCAACTTTTATGGACACACATGTGTCCCCCCAAAATCTGCAGGTGTTTTGAAAATTTTTAAACAGATAAATCATGAGGTTGATCGATTTTCCTTGAATGGTTGATGTTCAATTGCCACATGTTTCAGTGAGTGGACAGCAAAGCCTATTTGACTGTGTGCAACAAAGCCACACTGGCAGGTATATATATATATATATATATATATATATATATATGAAGAAATATAGTTTTAAGGTGTTCTATATTTATGTGATAAAGTGATCAATATCAGAAAAGAAAAGTGAACATTGAAGTCAACACTTGAGCATGAGACAACTTGTCGCCTCTGAGTGTTCACTATATATATATATATATATATATATATATATATATATATATATATATATATATATATATATGTGTGTGTGTGTGTGTGTGTGTGTGTGTGTGTGAATATGAAATAGGGGATTATTCATTTTGCATAATGACAATTCAATAATATAGCACTGACTCACTAATAATGCATGTCTCATATCTGTACCTACATTATCGAGTGTGAGATACTTATATTCAACCATTATTAATGACAGTAACCTATGGATGAATTACTCTGGTAATCGCGTGAAATTAAAATGCTTTTCATACACTTACCGAATTAAAAGAGGTCTATGATGTTGGCAACATGTGTCTACCCATCTATTTATCTATCTCTTCATATGCATCTGACTATCTTTATTTCGATCGCTATTTTTAGCCGTTCGTGTCTACGTAGGTAAAGGAAAGGCTTTTTAATCTCAACCTATTCGCAAAATTTTACCAAATTAAAGGCATCAAAAATTTGAAGGGAATTGTTTTGTTTTTTTCGTTTTTTTTTTACTAGCAGGAGAGCCCAACGTTGCCCGGGGATGTAACAGTAAGAGATAGATCAAGTATCGACTATCATAAAGACTGAAAAATAAAATTGACAAAGATTATTGTTTAAGGTTGACGGACATGCATGTCTTAGCTGTAAGAACCACGGCAAGGTAATTTTACGTAGTCCTGTGAAGTTTTGTTGAAATCGGTTGAAAAATGTAGGAAATCCGATCCAATATATAAACGAACAGACACACACACACACACAACCTGGGTTTTATAAGTATGATTTTTCCTAATTTTTTGGTAGTGGTGTGAGGGTGATGGCAAGAATTTTTTCAGCAACCCTTGTATTTATATAACTCAATTAATGTAAAGATTCTCAACATTTTATCACAAGTCATTATTCAGCCATTGAATTGTTTCCTTTGGCTTTCTCTTCTTCTACACAGCCATCACATCGTGTGTGGATTCCATCAATAAAAATGAACGATTGAATTTCTGAGTCGATGTAATCCTTTAAAGATTTTAAAGATTTTTTTTTCAAATTACTGGAACCGTTGACAAAACAAAATAATGCTACAAAGGAAACATAGTTTCTTCGAAAATGCCTGTTGCCAAATAAATTAAAATTCCAAATGCAGGCTTGGAATTGCCATACAAGAAAATGCAAGTTGAATTTCTCTTCTCAAAAAAAAAAGGAAAAAAAATACGTTATTTAGTTGTGCCATTTTTCTCACTATGCCATTGCGCAATAGCGCTTGTGTAGAGGTTCCACAAATTTGTGATGAGGTATTCAATTTGGATCCTATCCTCTACAGAAACACCGCATCACTACAGATCTTCCTTATACTGATGTTGAATGCTGAGCTGGTTTTTGCTACCTCTTCTATTTTTGTTTATATCCCTGAGATGAGGTATTATGATTACTTGCATTATTTACATTATTCGGACTGATATCTTCATTACCATATTCACAACGTTGCAGCCACTGTACGCTTCGACCCTCTTCAGGAATTTTGAACTGGGCATTTATTTCGTCCAACGGTGTAGATTTTTCTAGTTCCACGTGCTATGGCTCTGCTGGATGTCTTAATTATTTCCCTTTAACTAAACTCTTCAAGTTTTGGTCCACCACTGCTGTGGCCTGATATTGAACTCACAATTCTTTGTGTCTAGTCATTGGATCTAACCAGCGTCTTTATCTACTGGGATAATTTCTTTTCAGGTTCCGTAATAAAATCATGTTTCATCATATCCTAAAACGGCATTTTTATGTTTATAGTAAAAAACAAAACACTAGTTTTTACTCATTGTGCTATTCCACGCGCTATTATGAAGGCAAAAACATTCATTCAAATTCAAGAGACATTTCTAAGATTTTTCAAGCATTAATAAAATAAGTGCTAAGAACTTTTAAATTAAGCTACGGACTTCATGATTCAATGTCAGCTTTTATTTCTATATATTTAAATAATATTAACGAATTTTGAATGCTAGATGGCTAATTTATTGAAATTGCAGAAATCAGTATCAGTAAACATTTAACTAATAAAAGTATTATTCTCCATAAAAATGTGCGTCGCTGTATATGATCTATGTAATGATTGATATAATGACCTCTATAATCTATATAATGATCTATACACTCTATATAATGATCGATATAATGATCTATATGATGACCGAAAAAATGATCTCTATAATCTATGTAATGATTTATATAGTCTATAAAAATTCATCGATAAAATGATGTATACAATCTATATAATGATCGATATAATGATCTATATACTCTATATAATGATCGATATAATGATCTATATGACGATCGAAAAATGATCTCTATAATCTATGTAATAATATAGTCTATAAAAATTCATCGATAAAATGATGTAATCAATCTATATAATGATCGATTATCTATATATGTATAATGATCGATATAATGATCTATATGACGATCGATAAATGGTCTCTCTAATCTATGTAATGATTTATATAATGTATAAAAAATTGATCGATAAAATGGTGTATACAATCTATACAATGATCGATATAATGATCTATATACTCTATATAATGATCTATATGATGATCGATAAAATGGTCTCTATAATCTATGTAATGATTTATATAATCAATAAAAATTGATCGGTAAAAAGATATATACAATCTATATAATGATCGATATAATAATCTATATACTCTATATAATGATCGATATATTGATCTATATGATGATCGATAAAATGGTCTCTATAATCTATGTAATGATTTATATAATCTATAACAATTGATCGATAAAATGATATATACAATCTATATCATGATCGATATAATGATCTATATACTCTATATAATGATCGATATAATGATCTATATGATGATCGAAAAAATGATCTCTATAATCTATGTAATGATTTATATAATGTATAAAAATTGATCGGTAAAAGGATATATACAATCTATATAATGATCGATATAATAATCTATATACTCTATATAATGATCGATATATTGATCTATATGATGATCGATAAAATGGTCTCTATAATCTATGTAATGATTTATATAATCTATAAAAATTGATCGATAAAATGATATATACAATCTATATCATGATCGATATAATGATCTATATACTCTATATAATGATCGATATAATGATTTATATGATCTATATAATGATCTGTATCGTCTATATAATAATCGATGTAATGATCTATATCATGTATATAATGATCGATATAATGATTTATATAATCTATATAATGATTTGTATAATGTATATAATGATCTCTAAAATCTATATAATGATCCGTATAATTTATATAATGATCGATATAAATATCGATATACTCTACATAACGATCGCTATAATGATCCACATATCAATCGATCTAATATTAAAAGAATATTTATGCTCATACTAAGAATTTAAGTCTGTTTAAGAATGAAAATATAAACAAATATTTTGTTACTAAAGAATAGTTCTAAAGATACATTTTAATACACCAGAGATACAATATGAAATCATTTTTTTTTTTAATGAAGTATGATAAACATTGATGGTTTATTTATTTTATGACGAATCTAAAAGACGATAGAATGTATGATAACATGATTCATCGGCATAGGTTCCTAAACTCCATCTCAAAAGACACGAACTTCTCATGACAAGGAATTTGCTTTGTTATGTGAGCTTCAAAAGACATTTCAAACTGCGACAAAACACACAGGCAATATTGAAAAAGATAATACACGACGGAGTTGAATTCATTAAAGAAAAACCCTAAAATTACTAGTCAACTAAGAAAAATGCCCTGCCCACATTTTCTTAGATGAGAAAAGGATTGGATTTCGGTATCAGTGGAACCCCCAGGCATTTGTTAAGTACACTGGGGCACCATGAGCGTCGTATTAAAATCAGCACTTAAACCTTACGTTTGACGATAAATTGGTTCCAACTTTTGGTATTATATTTATTGTTCTTGTTCTTTGAAAGTTTGGGCGTAGGTGCAGATAGAAAGTTAGCGATTTAATCATAAAAAAGCTGTTTTCCCCTTGAAGGGCTTAGAATTATCTTATTAGCAAACAATTTCATCGCACTTTCACACATCTTTTCTTGCAAAAATGTTTATAACGCTTTCTTCCTGAACTAAATGTTTTTCTATTGTTCACTTTATGTATATTTAGTGTGTGCTTGAATAAATATAGCTCGTGATATCGTTATGAATTGACTTGACATATATATATATATATATATATATATATATATATATATATATATATATATATATATATATATATATAGTAAGTTTATACATGTCATTTCTTTAGTATATATATATATATATATATATATATATATATATATATATATGAAGGAGAGAGAAGGGAGTTAATCAACGCGTTCGCTTATTTAAATTTTATTAAACTTTTTTGTCTCTATAAATAGATACAAATATACTTATTGTCAAAGACTTATATCAATACAAATATTTAGTAATTCGTTTGTTTCCAGATATATAACTTTTCAATTATTTATTGTTATTTTCCTTCCATTCACACACTCAATCTGAAGATAGATAGATAGATAGATAGATAGATATGAACAGGCTAGATAGATAGATAGATAGATAGATAGATAGATGGATTGGTATGAACAGGCTAGATAGATAGATAGATAGATAGATAGATAGATAGATAGATAGATAAGATTGAATAGATAGATAGATATGAGCAGGTTGAATAGATAGATAGATAGATAGATAGATAGATAGATAGATAGATAGATTTGATAGATATGATAGGTTTGATAGATAGATAGATAGATAGATAGATAGATAGATGAATATGAACAGGCTGAAAGATAGATAGATAGATAGATATAGATAGATGAACAGGCTAGATAGATAGATAGATGATAGATAGATAGATAGATAGATTGGTATGAACAGGCTAGATGGATAGATAGATAGATAGATAGATAGATATAGATAGATAGATATGAGATATAGATAGATAGATAGATAGATATGAACAGGTTTGATAGATAGATAGATAGATGAATAGATAGATAGATAGATAGATAGATATGAACAGGCTGAATAGATAGATAGATAAATATGAACAGGCTGAATAGATAGATAGATAGATAGATAGATAGTTATGAACAGGCTAGATAGATAGATAGATAGATAGATAGCTATGAACAGGCTAGATAGATAGATAGATAAATAGATAGATAGGCATAAAATATATATCCATTGAAATACGTTGATCCAGATTAATTTTTAATGCAAATTATGACTTCATATTTTTAGGTTGTTTTATGTAGGTTTTAACAAATTTTTTTTTTTTTTTTTTTAATTAACTCCCACCCACGCCAGATATCTCACTATATGTTTTATATAAAATAACATTCCAGTGTGTTTGTTCAGCGTTACAATTTTCGTACGCTTTCTTGCAGTTACGTCCATCGTACACAATGGCAGTAGGAAAACTAATCGACAGCCGAGACAATAGTGTCTGTGCGCGATAAATATCTGATGCTATCGCGTATGAGGCAATATTTTTAAAGGCCAAAAAAATTTCATTATGCACACCGGAAAATAGATCCATATTGCTGCACATCACTGTAAATGATCTAATTTGAGGGAAAAATAGAAATCGATTACACTCTGTCACTCTAGTGGATCTAAAACTGACCGTATGTTGAAAGAAAGGAAACAAAACGGTTGTTTCCAATTAATTTGCATACTAGTACAGTGGCATCACTGTCTTACGTAATGTCCTACTGATGGGATTCATCACGATAATCGTTTTGCCTACTCCACATACGAATTTGAGAGAATCTGAGAGAAGTCGGTGGACTTGTCTGAAGAAGCAACAGCGTAACTGAAGATTTCCAATGTCCAAATGCGATGTACTATGGTCCATTGTTAGACGACGAATACGTAATTCGTTGGAATGCACTTTTACGCTATAGAGTGCGTTGACATGTGGGTTTAGTGGCACCAGAGTTACCTGGGATGTAATCTGAAGCAGCGTTTCCCTGTGTCGAGTAGCTAATATCGTCGTTGGGTCTATCAGCACTAGTAGCCTGATACGCCTTTGCTTATGTTGTCCGAAAAATATTTAGATAAGCTACCCCTACCACGACCACCTGTGTTGTCCCAGCAAACATTCTCAGATCAAAATGTTTTACATCCTGTTCACCATACATAACTACCATACCTTCGCTACCAGCTTACCTATTAGTTCACAATCGTTTTTCAACTGTAAGGAAGACAAACATCTAGTGTACTATTAGCCTTAATTCAGAGGTTTCCGAGTTTCTATCGCTTTTATTTAGAAATAAAGAACATCTTTTTCTCTCCCTCTTATCTATCTTTCTCTCTCTCTCTCTCTCTCTCTCTCTATATATATATATATATATATATATATATATATATATATATATATATATATATATACGTGTGTTCGTGTTTGTGTTTTAGAGTGTATATCTGATAAATTGAAATGCAAGAAATTCTGTTGCAATCTTTGGTGTTCATTCTTTTTGAAAATATAATTTTCTTATTGGTCTCCCTTGTAAGAAACTTCAGAAAAGTTTATGAAATCATTTTCATGTAATTTATCACATGAGTTCATTTCCATCGGAGGAATTGTTAATTTAATATTCTCTGCTGGTGTCGCTTCATTCTAAGATTTTTCACTGCATTCAGAAGGTTGTTTTGACAAATTTCTATTAACCAATTTAGGCTTTTGTTTTTCTCTCGGGATTTCTATCTATCTATCTATCTATCTATCTATCTATCTATCTATCTATTCCATTCTATCTTAGTATGTTCATATCTATCTATCTATCTATCTATCTATCTATCTATCTCAGTCCGTTCATATCTATCTATCTATCTATCTATCTATCTATCTATCTATCTATCTATCTATCTCATTTAATAGCTAGCTTAGCCTGCTTATAGCTAAATATCTCAGTGATCATATCTATGTTCATATCTATCTGCGTCTGTTCGAATCTGTCTCAGTTAATTTATGTCTTAGTGTTTCCATACCTATATATCTATCTATCTTATTCTGATTCTATCTACCTAACTCAGTTCGATCATATCTATATATATCTATTTACTTATATGTAACCATTCATATGTTTGATCGAAAATATCTACCTGTTTTACTATCACTTGTTATTACTTGTGATAGTAAGACAGGTAGATATATACGATCAAACATATGAATGGTTACATATCTATCTATCTATCTATCTATCTATCCCATTTTCATCATTATCTATCTGTCTATCTATCTCAGTTTGTCTATATCTGTCTGTCTATATCTATCTTAGTTTGCCATTATCTATATGTTTGATCCATTATCTATATGTCTCTTAAGATTTATCTGATCATATTTATCTCTCCATTTACATATATATATATATATATATATATATATATGAGTTTGTTCCATATTTAAATTTGACTCTTCTCTATATTTATCTATCGCAGTGACTTCATATCTATCTGACTATCTATCTATCTATATATATATATATATAGAGAGAGAGAATATATATATATATATATATATATATATATATATATATATATATATATATATATATATATATATATATATATATATATATATATATATATATATAAATAGCATTGCCCGGCGTTACGCGTGCTTGATTCAAAAGTCGTATCGTACGACTCATACAGCAATCGCTATCACTTGACTTAAAATATTTTTTCCCTTCCTTGACTTTAAAGGAGTGCCCTTTTACGTGCTGATGTTGCTACATGCCTTACTTCTTGCCTATCTCACACTGCGAATTTTTCTAAGCTCTATACTAAACATTAAATCTGTTACGAAAAAAGAACTAAACAAAATTAACACAAAACGATCAGCTTTAAAGAATGACTCGTAACTGGAAAAACTGAATGAAAAAAGAATGTTAAGAACAAATAATTTTTCACATCCAACCCAGTTCTGCGGAATCAGAATCAATGTTGAGTTTAAGCAAGCGAATAAGCCAATTGGAGTAAAGTGCCATGCAGATTTAAATTTTTCCCACTTGTGACGAATGCAGCTATCCATTTTTTGCATGCTGACATGCTAGTTAACATTCGTGTCAGTCAGCTGTTGGCTCTCCCGCTGACCAGTAGAATCTTCCTGCCGATTCGTGGCAGTCAGCTATAGGCTCTCACTCAGGTCAGTACAAAATGGCTGCAAACGACATGAAAACTGCCGTAAAAGCACGAAAATCGATGAAAGTTGGGAAATGCAACGTCGGTCTTGGCCTTCCCGCTAACTTGGAGCATGTGCATGTAAATTTTGGTGCAAATCCGTCGAAAATTGCGGCCGTGCACACACACACATACATTCTGCCTTTTATAGATAGATATATGAGATTGTCCATATCTATCTATCTATCTATTCAGACTGTTCATATCTATCTATCTATCTATCTGTCTGTCTCAGTTTGTCATTACCCTATCTATCTCTATTCATATCTAAGATCCTTAATATCTATCGCAGTGACTTCATATCTATCTATCTATATATATGAGTTTGTCCATATCTATCTATATATATATATATATATATATATATATATATATAATCGACTCTCCCGTCGCGTTCGACGTATGAGGGTCAGGCCGATAAGTCCCCAGGAAACCAACATCCCGACACCGGCACAAAGGGATTATAGTGGTGAAGGCCTCGTGCAGGACCAGCCACACTTTTTGGAGGGACGAATACAGAAACCTGGTGCACCGAATGCATGCCACAAGGTTCCCAAACGACCATCCGCAGGTTTTGAATTCAGAGTTGTGCTTCTCCTAGACCAGTTGCCATCCAAGGCTATAGAACCCAGTATTTTATTTTACCCATAGCTGGAGGGAGATGAAGAGGATACATACCTTTCCCAAGGGTATTAGCACGTAAGTGAATGAAACGGATTCGACTGGAATTCGAACTCGGCTCTGCGATTCCTCAATCCAAGCCGCTATCCACTGCTCCACCGTGCCTTCTTTCTTTCTTTCTTTCTTTCTTTCTTTCTTTCTTTCTTTCTTTCTTTCTTTCTTTCTTTCTTTCTTTTCTTTTTATATATATATATATATATATATATATATATATATATATATATATATATATATATATATATATATATATATATATATATATATATATATATATATATATATTTATCCATATCTATCTGAGTTTGTCTATATCTTACTTTGCCATTATCTATATCTGTTCATATCTTTCTCCATTAATATTTAAAACCCTTAATATCTATCGCAGTGACTTCATATCTATCTATCTATATATATGAGTTTGTCCATATCTATCTATGAAACAAGGGACCTCAATTTTTAATAATTTTCTAAATTTTGATTTAGAAGTGCATTGTATCTGCAAAACTTTAAGAATGTCTTACAATTCGATATCTCCCCGAATAATGTTAACTTTAGAAACTTTGTTTATGAAAAACAAGTCACATTAAAGCTTAATCAACTCGAATAGCGAATTTCAACGCATATGCCATAGAACCATCATTTTATGCACACAAGAGTCAATAAGGAATCAATAATTTCCTTAACCAAATGATAATTGCGCAAATTAAAATTCATCAAATCCATGACATCTATAGATTTGCTTGCCTACGGAGAGAATGTTTCTAATGTTTCTTTTTAATGATAAGAATTAAAACAGCACATATATTGGTTACTGCAACACTACATTATCGCATCGATTTTTTTTAAGCGTTTCACCCCAAGCAAGGCGGGAAACCTTTAGGACGCAAGGGGTTACAGAAAATTTGGAGCAAGATCAGATAGGAGTGATAGAAGAAAGGATGAGGAGAAGGATAGTGGATAGATCAAGGCAACTGGAGATGTCGATTGACATTACATTTGAATAGCTGGAGATTATAGCTCTCAGGGAAACTGGAATAGGGAAGGGAGTTCCACAGGCGAGAGGTGCGAGACATGAAGCTATTAGAGTAGAAGAGATGGCTATATTTAAGAGTTTCGACAGTGAAGGGGTGAGAGCGGGATGCCAGGCTCGTAGGGCGCTTGAACTCATGAAGTCTGGAAACCAGCGAATGCAGCTCCTCGGGGCAATTGCCATGAAAGTATTTGTAAAACAGACAGAGATGCGACGGCGCGTCTGTGAGAAAGTGACTGCAGACGAAATGCCAGATCAGGGCCAATTATGTTGCATGCCTCTGGAGCTTATCAAGAACCCCGAGGCAAACAGAAGGGTCTCCAGACCATATATGGCAGCAATACTCCATGCAATTAACTTTCTATTTACCCAATAATGGTCAAATAAAATCAGTTTTCACTAATTAACGGAACAAATAATCTGACAAAAACATAAAAGATACGATACCACAAAACTGTAACAAGATAATAAAAATATAAACAATTAGAAGCCTCAACCAGACAGTGGAATCTCAATAAAATTTCATTTAGTTTAAGGTTAAAATAGAAAATAATTCCACTATTTACAATGTACGGAGTTTTCCTCGTCTTTTGTTGTGTCGGAAACCTACCACCCCTCTTGAAGATGAACTTGTCTGCGAACAAAGACGTTAAATAGTGGTATGTCAGAAGACAGAGAGAGAGAGAGAGAGAGAGCAGTTCTTAGCTAAGCTAGTGATTGACGACTCAGGCGATTTCTGTACCCTTTTACCAGCCTATTAAAACCCTTTTTATTCTTACGTGTTATTTGGCGTTTGACTCTACTAACCCCAAATCAACATCATAACATCTTTACAGTCAAATTCGCGATATTTCTATCGATGTAATACCCATTCTTCTTCAGGTGATATTTGTTTGAATTTTGAACCATGGCGATGGCGGGGGGGGCGATTGTTCTAATTCCACGTACAATGCCTTTTGATATTTCGGTTTTAGTTAATTCGGTTTGATTTTTGCTTTTCCCGCTGAGGCCAGGTATTGAACTCTTTGGATCAAATCACTTTAATGATCAATCAACCAACGCTTGTATCCACTGAAACAAAAAATTTCATTCATCATATCTCGTTGAAAAAAGGATAAAATCATCAAAAGGCCGAATAATATAAAATAAATATCTTCAGTCTTATTGACAATATGACTATCATTTTGTTGTCTTTTTATTACTTGGGATTTTATTAACCTGCCTATTAAATCTATACACCGCACCCAACTACACATACCCCAACTTGAGTCAATTGAATTTCTGTGGATGACAATATATATATATATATATATATATATATATATATATATATATATATATATTTATTTATTTAAAAATATGATTAAATAAAAAATTTAATTAAATAAGAATAAATAATTATATTAAATAAACAATTAAAATTTAATTATATTAAATAAATAATTATATTAAATAAATTATTAAATAAAAATAAATAACTATATTTATGATCTACTTTTGTATCGAGCACTATTTTTTTGAAAATAATAACAAAAATCCTAAAGAACTTTGGATTATTTACCTGACGAGTTCTTTCCTATTTTCTAAATATTTTTACACACACACACACACACACACACACACACACACACACACACACACACACATATATATATATATATATATATATATATATATATATATATATACTATTTACATTATTCGGACTATTGTCCTCATCTTTGTTGCCATATTTATCACAACGTTTCGGCTGTTGTACGCCCCGGCCTTCTTCAGGTGTCGAACTGAACCCTTTATTTCGCTTAATGACACCCGGCACAGTGGATAAAGGCGTTGGTTAGATCCAGTGACAGTGTGAGTTCAATACCTGCTTAAGACAGTGGAGAACTTGGAGAGGTGAATTAACAGGAGATAACTGATAACTGACACCCATTAGACCTTTTACGTGGAACTAGAACAGTCTATCCCAACGAGTGAAATAAAGGGGTCCATTCCAGCCACATGAAGAAGGCCGGAGCGTACAACGGACGAAACGTGATAAATATGGCAAATGAGGACAATAGTCCGAATAATGTAAATAGTATATATATATATATATATATATATATATATATATATATATATATATATATATGTATGATATAGAAATTATTAGGAGGATTTGATAATTATATTTAATACATCGAGTCTGATAGAAATGGACGGCCGTTTCTTCCTATATTTGGGACTCATCAGCAGTGTGCATCCACCACCAAGAATTGGAACCCTGACAGTTAGGTTGTCAAGCAAACATCATACCAACTGTTCCACTGGGCCTCAGTGAAGAAGAGATTGCAAATCAGACCCTACATAGCGCCGTTCGCTCACATATTCTGTGGTGGAACTCAACTGAGATTCTCTCTAACCATAGGGCTGTGCCCCCTGGAGCCACGACTACTCTCACCAAGCCGCTCACTCTAGAGCATTAGAAGCCGGTTCAAGCAATGATGTACATGATAGAAATTATTATGGGGATTTGATAATTATATTTAATTAATTCATCGAGTCTGATAGAAATCTCAACAGAATGCAGAAAGCCCTGGACGGCCGTTTCGTCCTATATTTGGGACTCATCAGCAGTGCGCATCCACTTATATATATATATATATATATATATATATATATATATATATATATATATATATATATATATATTGCTTCTAACTTTTTTTTTAATTGATATACGGGGAGACGAAATACAGACTGTTAAAAAAAATCAGGGCATCTTTTTGAAAAAAAGGTCTCCAATAAAATAACGCTTGAAGTAATAACAAGGCAGGATAAAGAATCAATCTACCAATACTTTAGAAATATAGATATATACATATACTGAACTCGTTGTTTACGACGTATGAGTGTCTCAAGCAGTTCAGTTGTTAGAACTAACAAGCAGACAAACCGAACATATCATTTGATTATAATGGTGAATTCTTGTGCAGAACCAAACACGCTATTACGAAGAAAGCGTCAGATGTTAAAATTCGAGATTTATCGAGAGGACTAAACTGGCGGGTTCGAGATCGATGTAAGGCTTGAAAAAAAAATCTTGGCTCACAACCGTATTTCTTTCTTTTTTTGATTTATTTATTTCCTTTTTTCTTTCATTATTTTTCTTTCTTTTTTTTTTTACTGTCTTCCTTTCTTTATTTATTTCCTTCTGACACACAAACACTTTCTTTTTCTTTCAAAAAGACCATATTGTTAACCTTACTTTTGTAGTGGATGTGTTAATCATGTGGGTAAATAATTGTTGAGAAATAGACTGCGTGATAAATTTACAATTTCCACTAACATTAAAATTTAAATATTCACACATAGAATCAGAACAACATGAGGAATAATAATAAATCTCTTTTTTTTAATAACAAACAATAGAATTTTATATATAGTAAGTCATACAAAGGAACAAAGCAAAGCATACAAAGTCTGATTGAGGTTTGTAAACTTAAGTAATATTAAACAGTTTGTGTAGTAATATTTTTTTGATGTGAATTTTAAGTTTGCTTAAGGAGTTGTCCTTCTTTGACCATAATAATTTTTTTGTTAGAGAATCAACTGAAATGTTTGCTGGATGAATATAAGTTTTATGGTTGAGAACTTCCACTGTTTATGGTGATTGAATCCAGTGATTGATGAGTGAGTGCATTGGAGTTGTTTCGTGTTAATAAATTTTAACTTTGCAACTTCAAAACTATAAGTGACGCGGAGTAGTTTAGCGATTGGTTATCCGTCACGAAGCTCACTGGTAAATTTGTGTTCGTCCATTGTATTTATTTGCATTCTTAGTCACGTTTGAGGCTCGCGAACACATTTCAAGATTTGGCGGTATTTTGTGTTTAAACACGTCTGCGTAGGCGTTGTTACGACTTTGAGGTATATTGACCAATCAGAAATAATTATTGTAAAACTTTTCGTCTGGAGCCTGGATTGTGTTTAGCTTGCACAAAAATCTAAAACTAACACACGAAAATGTAAATTAGAAATGCTTTAATATTTATTGTCCAATGAGGACGTAATGAACTCAGTCATTGGTTCTGATCCACTGGCATGTAGAGGTTAAACTCTATACTTTGCTTTTTTTTCTGACACTTTTCTTTATACAAGTGAATTACGCACTTACACGCATACAGACGTAAATGCATTTTGTCCTGGACGTATCTTTGCCATAATATCTTACCTGCATTCATTGAACTGCGGGGCATGCGTATTTGTGCCCGCGTGCTTGTGTGTTCCGTGCACTTAGCACGCATGCGTTGAGTTAGTTAATGATTAAGAAATCAGCGGACTTAATGTTCTGATATGAAGTGATTTTAAAAGGCGGGTTCAGATGCCGGCCCCCGGGGGTGAGTTGTAATAATCAGTGAAAACGTTGGCTGACTTTATCGGTCACAGATTTGTTTGTGAATGTTCATCTTGTTTGGGGTATTGTTAAGGGCGAAGTCTGGTTTTGGCTTTACTGATAGACTCACGTGATTGCAAAATGGATGTGGTAGCCTTAAATTTTATGCTGCTAAATTTTTGAGAATATAATTTCTTAACCAACCATTTTAATCGTCGTTTTGAATTTTTGGTATCCAATTCATTACTGTCACTCTCTCATATGTTATATATATATATATATATATATATATATATATATATATATATATGTCATCCAGAGACAGAAAGTTTCCGGTTGCCTCTAGCTAGGATCGAAACCCGACTGAATTGACGTCAGTCGGCGCACGGCAGGGATGAAGGTGAATTTTAGCGTATTTATTTCTAGATAAACACTCAGTGACCGACAGGACTCAATTCACTTTTGCCGAAGAGTCTCGCTATATCAGCCATAATAATCACTGTTTACAAACCCACACTTCTTTCCAAGAGAGCTCAACAGAAATTAATTTTTCAGGAGCCTATATAATGTCATCCATTTGTGTATATATATATATATATATATATATATATATATATATATATATATATGTTAAAGAACGAAGAATAAGCGTTCAAAACAGTAATTAATTAATTAGGGATCAATAAAAAATTAGAGCAATAAATATTTATTTATTATGCAGTGTTACAAAACTGCACGTCTTGTTTCAACGTTAAAAAATCTTTTTTAACATTTCATCAGGTGGGTAATCACGATGTTACATGTAGGTACATGTGATTACCGACCTGATGAATGATGAAACGTTAAACAATCTTTTTTTAATGTTGAAACAAGATTTGTAGTAGGTATGTGCATAATATATATATATATATATATATATATATATATATATTTCGTTTCTATTTATCTGTCTATCTATCTTAGTTTCTATCTATCTTAGTCATTTTATTTATATCTATCTATCTATCTATCTATCTATCTATCTATATCATATGCGGAAACTGTTCTGTCTATCTCCCCACTATCTCATTATATAATCTTGAGCTAAAAAGTCCTCGCCTCAACCAAGATAGGACTCCTAAAGTAATTCCTGATATTTTAGGAAATTTTTCGACCAGAGAACTTTTAAGCATTTCCTAATATACACGAACATATGTAAAATATAATGTTTTATTTCTCGTTATTCAAGGCTATACACACACACACACACACACACACACACACACACACACACACACACACACACACACACACATATATATATATATATATATATATATATTTATATATAAATTTCCAAGAGGATAGAATCCAGGTAGAACTCAATGTTCAGGACAGAGTAAGAATATAATATAAAAGGCTCAAACACTAATATCCCATGGTTATAATTTATTACATTGGAATCGTAATAATGATCCAATTTATCAGACCTACAAAAATTTCTAGGTCTGATGAATTGGATCGTGATTACACGATATATATATATGGTCAGCAAACTTTCTTTTAAATATTATTCGTTATATATGACAGACACGTTACATTTTTTCCGTTTGCTGTGAGTGAACGTATTCAAAAACTCTCCATATTGTCCATTTTGTCAAGTACTTTCTGACAATACTTTAGCCATTTTCAAGGAGGGGTTAATTTTGGTGTTGTTGGTTTACTTTCATGTTTTGACTGTGTGAGATATATTATTTGTCAATTAGTGCAGCAGCTAAGATTCTGAGCCATCGTGTGTTGAGCATGGCTCGAATCCGTGTGCATGGTCTTTTAAAATATTCTCAGTACTCCGATACATATGTTAAACAAGGTAAGGCTGATTGTGGAGGAGAGCTGTTTGATCTACAAGGCGATGTTTTTGGAAATTTGATTTACAAATCACTCCAATGTTATCGACTAATATCTTTCTTAACGGTTATTGTAGATTATGGTTTGATAAATGTTTTTTATAGAGCTATGCTCTGATAAGTGACATGTAAGGTAGTCGTATGTCCGATATAGGTAACTGATTTATGACAAGAAACACAGTCTTTTAATGGTCAATGAAATTGATACACTATATTGCTCATCGGCAGTTTAGATTTGATGAGGTTATTTTGATTATTGAATACAAGCTTTGCAGTTGATGTTTTGAACCTGAAAAACCAGGCAATCTACCCAGATTTCATCTACGCGGATCGTCAGGGTACACTGGCCAAAAGAGGTAAAATTTAAACATATATATATATATATATATATGTTATTTAATTATGTATATATATGCATATATATGTGTGTATGTACATACATATATATATATATATATATATATATATATATTATTTTTCTTTTTAAAAATATTATTCCATCGCGACATAAAAATGTCTATGTTTCAAAACTGAAACTAAGGTTGTAAATTTAATTATAAAAATTAAATTTAAAATCCAGAGTTTCATTCCATTGTCAAGCGATGTTAGGAATAACTTTCTAAAAAGTTTACTTAATTTATTAGCGCAGACAATTTTAATATTTTGAGTTGTTAAGGTTAAGGAAAATTCAATCTATTTTGATTAGGGGTGGTTGGGTTTAATTTCCCTAGACAACTTATGTATCCAATATATGTTGCTTACAAATCAGGTTAAGTTTAGATGTAGTGGGTGTGCCTGCTCACAACATAGACTTCCGTCGTCTGGGTTTTCAATGACCAAATATGTTGTCATTTTTATTTATCCACTTAATTCATATTTTTATACACAAAAATGTTCTTAAAGGGTCATTTAAATATGGGTAAGTAAGTGATATCTTTAATATTTAAATTTTATTCGTACAAATTTAAAGTATCATTCATCCTTCTAATAACTAATCGACTATACTGTATTTTTCCAAATAAATGAGAATTTAATTACTAATTTGTGATCAAGTATAAATATTTATGTTTCATCTCTCTTTTTTTCCAAAATGAATTATTATTTACGGAAAATATTTGACAGTGCCTACAAAAAACAGCTATTTTATTTCTTTGATTTAGTAAATTTTTATTTTTCAGAAACGTAATAATGTATAATTTTTCCTGTATGCACAAAAGATCATTTAATGGCCTACAAGCTCTAGCTTTTCTTATTAATTTTCATTTTACCGTTGCTGTCTTATTAGTTTCTTTTAAGTGCCAGAAATATTTAGATAAGGACGTTTGATTTCAGTATTTATTATTATTAAAGGACGTTTGATGTTGGCCCCATATTCATTTGAATTCATTTCGTGTGCATATATATGTACTGGTGGGTTTGCTAGAATGGACCACGCTTCTATTTTAAAATATTTACTATTTTTTTGTTTCGAGTTCAGTATAAATTGATAAAGGTACTTGAGCGCCTTGAAAGTATTTTCAATGTTTTTCTCTGACTTTATTGATCTCAATATTTGCATGAACAGAATAAATACATTGGAAATACATTTAATCTCCTCCAGCTAATTCTCTCTCTCTCTCTCTCTCTCTCTCTCTCTCTATATATATATATATATATATATATATATATATATAAAAAAAATATTCTTAAGATGGGCTATATTTATGAAATAAAGTGCTCAATATCAGAGATAGAGCGTGTAAATATAAAAGTGAACATTGAAGTCAACACTTAGAGGCGGACAGGCTGTTTCATTCTAGACGCAATCGTCAGGCCATATATATATATATATATATATATATATATATATATATATATATATATATATATATATATACTTTAAAAAATTAGGAGATCATTTGAGTCCCATACATTGCTTTCAACTTTACGGTATCCTCAGGTGATTTTTATCAGTTGACCTCCCCACAATTCATTTTTAATCGACTTTTTTTTTTTTTTTTAGTACTGCTGTTTTTAAAACTACTGTTTTTAATACTACTCTTTACTGGTCTGATTCAACTCTTGCCATTAACATTTTATGTAGTATACATATATATATATATATATATATATATATATATATATATATATATATATATATCAATGTAATGATTATTCTTTTGACAGTAATACAATTCTGAAATCACATTTGAAATATTTATTGATATCTTAATGATAAGTGCAACTATTAGCAGTCGCATATTAACCGGGTTTTGAATTCAGAGTTTTCCTTCTCAATCAATGCTAGAGAGCCCAGTCAGCCCTACTATTAATCCCTAGATAGCATTGGGTGACATAGGATTGAAGAGATTTTTCCGCCTCTATAACCGTGCATAGACACTCAATGCAGCAGTTATTGTTAAAGTAACTGCTATTAGTTTTTATTAGTAGTAATAGTAGTACTGCTGTAACTGTTGTGAGCATGTGTTATCTTGTGAAGAACATCAGATATCGCTTTGTGGAGATCAAATGACAGCAAGCCTCCTCAATATCCCAGCATTCTCTTCGCCATTTATGCTGCTTTTAATATTCCTCAATTGAATACTTCCAATTCTTGCTCGGATTTTCATTTCGCCGTTGCTATTTGCGGGGGTCTAATTAGAACAGACCCAACCAGGCCGGTAAAACTTCATATTCCACATATATAGTCCAATATATATAGAATTATTATTATTATTATTATTATTATTATTATTTCCTTGGATTTCTGTTGTATAGACATTTCCTTCCTGGTCCCAAATTTCATGAAGCCATTTCAGATGTTAGAAATTGACCTAAGGTCAAAAATGGCTTCATGATATTTTCCGCTATATAAAAGACACCAAACCCACCTAGGCGTTTTACATAGAGCTCTTCCTAATGTGTGAGCTGTACTATTGAGTAAATTTTTTGTATTTCTTTAAGGTATAGTCTACCAGGAGTCATTTCAATGAGTCTATCTGTTATAGTGGAACACACCTATTCTATAGTTAATAGACTCTCCTACCTATAATAAGTAGGAGTATTAAGAGTAACGAGTCAGTCGCTCAGTCAGTCAGTGAGTTGGTCAGTCAGTCTATGCAGGACGACCGTTTGTCGGATATTAAAGTATCAGCCACCACAACTAGATTACTGCGTTATACCACTTATATAAAGTTCCTAACGTTTTGTACGTCGAACCTATTTTACTACTTAGTACAAATACAAGCTTCCACTGTGAAACCACTCCATAACACTATCAGAAACCTGTCCAATCAATCCGAAGGCTCCAACTACAACTGGAATTAATGATGTTCTCATGAATCACGTTTTTGAGATTTACTCTTCATGATGCTTGTATTTGATAACTTTAAAAATCTTCAAAGATATATTTTAATCTGCAGGGTTTGTTATGTCAATAAGGCACATTTTGTCTTTGCAGTCTCTAATCGCATTCTTTTATTCTTGTCTTTGATCTCGATGTCAGGGCGATTAGCTTTCATTGACCTAACTGTATTAATTGTAAAGATCCTTAATATTGTTACACGTCCTATCTCTGTAACCCGATCAAGCTGGTGTTCATACGACTTTCTTGCAGTTTCCTTTCTGTAAAATGTGCAGATATCCCCATGCAGATATTGGCCCACACTGTCATGCCGGGTTTTATATTCAGTGGGTGCCAATACCGTGCAAACTGATACAAGATGATCAATTGTTTCTAGGTAATTATCGCAGAATTTGTATATTGGGTTAACACAATTTTTCAGTATGTGTGCTTCGTAATTTCTAGTTAGAATGCATTGGTCCTGTGCAAACAAGAATAAAACTTTCAGTTTTTATCTTTTAACATCGCACTACGTAGCCAATGATGGGTATAGGGTTTGTTTACATTAGCTTTTTTGATACGGGCAGAGTATTGACCATGAAGTGGCTTATCTTGCCATCCTTTCTGCATCTGATCGGTTGCATTTTCCTTTATTTTCTTTGTCAAGTATTTTGCAGCTGCAGTCTATGTATTGTCCTTTTCTTGTATTTCTTCACCTATTTGAAACTCCATTTTGAAATTGTAGGTTTCCTTTACTACTGAATAAAGTTTCTTACTTCTTTCATGCTTCTGTCTATATTTCTGAGATGAAGTATTATGTACACTATTTACATTATTCGGACTATTGTCCTCATCTTTGTTGCCATATTTATTACAACGTTTCGGCCTTTCAGTATCTGTCTATATTTCTGAGATGAGGTATTATGTACACTATTTACATTATTCGGACTATTGTCCTCATCTTTGTTGCCATATTTATTACAACGTTTCGGCCTTTCAGTATCTGCCTATATTTCTGAGATGAGGTATTATGTACACTATTTACATTATTCGGACTATTGTCCTCATCTTTGTTGCCATATTTATTACAACGTTTCCGCCTTTCAGTATCTGTCTATATTTCTGAGATGAGCTATTATGTACACTATTTACATTATTCGGACTATTGTCCTCATCTTTGTTGCCATATTTATTGCAACGTTTCGGCCTTTCAGTATCTGTCTATATTTCTGAGATGAGGTATTATGTACAATATTTACATTATTCGGACTATTGTCATCTTTGTTGCCATATTTATTACAACATTTCGTTCTTTCAGTATCTGTCTATATTTATGAGATGAGGTATTTTGTCCACTATTTACATTATTCGGACTATTGTCCTCATCTTTGTCGCCATATTTATTCCACCTTTCGGCCATTGTACGCTCCGGCCTTCTTTAGGTGGTTGGAATGTCGAACTGAACCCTTTATTTCGCTCACTGGGATAGACTGTTCTAGTTCCACGTACCATGTTTAATGGATGTTAGTTGTCAGCTATCTGCTGTTAATTCCTCTCTCCAAGTTCTCCACTGCCTTAACCGGGTATTGAACTCATGCTCTTTCATGTTCTTTGACAGGGATAATGATCCAGTCTTCTGAATTTTCCAGGTATCTTTGAAGGCCAATTGTTATAGATTTGTAAGATATTTCTAGTTGAACTAATCCCCTGACTTCTTTGGATCTGGGCATATACGATCGATAAACATCAGCCTTGGGATAATGTAAGCGTTGGCAGGTGAGAAACTTTCTCGTTTTGGTGTCAATTTATTTAATGTCAACTATGGTCTAATTAAGGATGTAGAAACTGTATTGGCCTTCCGTGACAGCAAAGGTGTTTATGGCTGATATTCTATTTTTTGATTTCAGGTCGGTATTCAATACCAGACACACACGCTTGTAGTACTTCTTTCTCACCTGCTCTTTCATTTGGCTATGCCGAATTCCATCACCGTCGCTAATTCCTAGGTATCTATAGACATCGTCTTGTACCAGTTTTCTAAATCTATTGAGTGTGTTTCTGTTATTCTTCCTTTCTGAAATGTTATATTTTCACATTTATCTAACCCGAAATTCATCCCTATGTCGTCACTGAAACATTTTACAGTCTTGACCCTTCAACTCATTTGGTGCATTGCATTTGCGTTTACGTTGTTTTTAGGTTCTTTGCTGCTACATAACTGTATTATGGTTGATTTATTTAATCTACACCCACTTGAAATTCCCTTCTGAATTTGTTGGCTTCCTTTATTACTCAATAAAGTTTCTTATTTCTTTAATGTTCTTTGACAGAGATCATCACTACCAGGCTTCTGTAGTTTCCAGGTATCATTGAAGACCGATTGTTGTAAGTTTTGTAAGACAATTTTAGTTGAACTAATCCTCTGCCTCCTTCAGATTTGAACAACATCAGCCTTAAGGTAATGTATGCGGTAGCAAATGAGACGCTTTCTTGTTTTGACATCCACTCGCTTAATATCAGCTATGGTCCAATTAAGGATGTTAAAACTGTATTGCACCACTGAGCCAACTAAAGTGTTTATGACTGATATTCTGTTTTATGAATTCAACTCGATATTTAACACCAGACGTGTACGCCTGTAATATTCTTTTCTTAATTTCTCCTTTATTTGTCTATTGCTGTATTCCATCTCATTCGCTGAATTCTAGATATTTATAGGCTTATTCTTTTTTTCAGTTTTCCTATTCTTTGTGTCAAAATTTAGATTTGTTAAGTGTGTTTCTGTAATTCTCCCTTCCTCGAATGTTACCTTTTCACATTTATCTCATCCGAAATCCATACCGATGTCATCAGTGAAATGTTTTACAGTGTTGAGGAGACACTTCAACTTATTTTCGACTTTGGCAAAGAGTTTGAGATCATCCATGTAGAGTCGGTGATTGGATACTTTCATGTCTACTGTGTATCCAGAGCTATTATTTAGTTTATGAATGAGGGGGATTAAGGACAGATAAAGCAGAAGAAATGACAGGGAGTCTCCTTAAAAGATTTCTCGTTGTATATTTAGGCTGTTGTGATTCAGGTCTAATGTTGTTTTCCACATTCTCATGCTGTGTTTAAAGAAATTTACTATCATGGGGGAGACTGTACATTTCCAAAGTCTTAAGGATTCAAGAGTGAGGCACACTATCAAAGGTTTTACGGTAATCTAGCCATGTTGTACTAAGATTCCTCCTTCTTTTCTTGTAATTGTCCAGAACCATTTTCTTTATCAGTAGTTGATAAACAATGACAAAAAGCATCAATCAATAGACTTCACTGTATTACAAGTTCACAGAGTAAAATATCAAAAGACCTAAAAACTGGATGAGCATGTCAGGGAGCTTAAGCAACTATGAAACATGAAGGTAACAGTAGTCCTAATCGTTGTTGGAGCACTGGGCACAAACCAGTAAAACTTGCAAAAAGGTTAGAACAAATGGAAATCTAAGGAAAACACTAGTGAAAAAAGATGAATAGGTTGTATTATTAACGAGATTTGTTGTCACTCAGTCTTTAGTACAAAGCACCAATTGCTAGCGGTAGCGATAATGGTATTTGAAAAACTATTTCGAGAACAATTTCGCATTATTATTATTACTGCTATTATTATTATTATTATTATTATAGATCGATTTCTGCTATAGTTACACTACCTACCAAATCTGCGAGAGGACTTAAGCCAGTGGTGTGTTGTTATAGATATATTACATGATTTTTTTTCTCCCACGAAATCATTAGCGTTGTATGGACAAAGTTCTTCCTAGTATGTGGACTGTAGTTATCAATATAATTTTTGTATTTCCAGAGTTTTTTGTGTTTTTTTTTCAATGTTGTGTTCCTTTTTTATTATTCCAAGCGCACTTACTATGACTGGTACTATTCTGGTTTTTAATTTCCACATTTTTCTATTTTGATTTCTATACTTCGATAGTTTTTCAACTTTCTTAGTTGTATGCTACAGTCCGCTGGCCAAGCCATATAATTTGGAATTATTAAGGATCCAAGAGAGTGGCACATTATCAAAGACTCTACGGCAATCTACCCCTGCTACATTGTCCCATGTAATTTTCCAGCATCATTTTATTTTTCAGTAGTCGATCTTTGCAACTGTATGAACCTCTCCGGCATTCTTTCTGTTCCAGTTTTTTGCTTCAAAAAAAAAAAAATAATAATAATAATAATAATAAAAATAAAGGAGTAAGTACGGTTCGTCAGGACAGAGAGTAATCAATTTATAAGTGCTGGGCAGACATGTTATTGGCCTATAATTTTTCAGATCATCTGTTTCACTCGTTTTTGGCATGAGATATGTAATTCCTTCAGTGATTCATTCTGAGACTTCATTATAATTATTATTATTATTAGTAGTAGTAGTAGTAGTAGTAGTATTTCTGTTGTGTACAATCCATTACTGGATTATTACTGGTGACCTAGGATGAGGCGAGTTTATAAATTTATTCATTGTTTTCACAAATTCTTATATAATATGAAACATATACAATTGATACTAAGCTTCTGAGACGAACATTTCCACACAGGGAAATATTTTTAATATTAACTTTCTTCTTTTTTTACTGTCAGTTGCAATTATTATTACAGCAATAGGGTTTCAATTTCCAGTTTCTGATATTAACTTATATCGCTATATTCTATAACAAGATATAAGTTTATCGGTTATCCATAAGAAAGTAATTATGTAGTATTTAATCACTATGTGTTGAGGAGATGAACACGCCTCTCCAGAATATGACTTGGACTCGTCCAAACAGAATATACTAACGCCGAGAATCGCCAGGTGAGAGCTCACCAGTAGCGAGCCTCATATCCTTACTACAGAATTCAGTAAGGCTACGTTGACTCCAAGTGACATTATATTTCATGTCTGTGTTATCTTCACTCAGTTCACTGAAAATATAATAGGGCCGATGAGGATTCGAATTCACACGGATTTTTTTTCTCATACTATACATAAATAGCTGGCGAACACAATTCAAAATTCAAGAAAAAGAATTTTGTGGAGTTCGTATATATTTATAAGGTGACACGGAAGCCGATAAATTCCAGTGACGTAAGACATACTGCTATTAGGAAAAAAAAAACTTTATCTTCCTAGTTAAGAACTTCTTTTACGAAAATAATACACTATGGAAGAATTGAAGATAATTATTCAGAAACTATTACAACAAATACGGCGGGAGTGGATTGAATATCGAGAACAGTTAAAGGCAATCCTGAAAAAGCAAAGAACAGGAAATGCGTCAATTTCATTTTAACCCGACTCAGTCGCTAACTCAATTAATGAATTTAATTATGTCCCAAAAGAAAACATCCTGTTCCTATCAAACTTCAGAAGGTACGAGGTCATTTTTAGGGAAGAATGTAAAGGACGGTGGGATGAAATGAAAGTACATATTCTGTTGGGAAAACTATGCCCCGCTGAAAATAAGAAATATCTAAATTTCATTTTGCGGAATACTCTAGAAATACAGTGTCGATATTATCAAACATTTTTGCTGAAGACAATTCACTTTTTTTATACACGTTGGCAGTGTATGAAGCTTACTATGGACAAAGATGAATATTTTGACACATCCGCCAGTAAAGTAAACCGTGGGTGTGAGAAATTTAAACTGAACGAACTATCCGTAGACAGATTTGAATGTCTAATATGCGTTAAAGGTCTAACATCAAGCAAAATACACTCTCGAATCGTTACATAACTTGAGCATAATTCAAAATTGACCTTACAGACTGTTGCGGAAGAGTGCCAAAATTTGTCAATTTAAGGCACGTCAGAAGAACAAGTAGTTCGAAAAAAGACAAATGAAAAATCCGAAATAAAAATACTGCCAAACTTAATCCAGGCTATGGCTGTGGTATTCTTCATTTCAGAAAGGAATCTCCATTTAAAGTCCAATAGTGTTTTATTATGAAAAAAACATGTCACAAATGAAGCTACTGAAAATCGAAAAGAAAAATAAATACACAAATTAACTTGTTGAAAAACCAGAAAGATCAAATAATAGAAAATTCGCGACAGTAAAAATGAATAACGCTACGGTGAGATTTCAATTGGACACTGGTAACGATATTATAATTATTGAGGAACAAACTTGGAAAAGAATTGGCAAGCCAACGTTATTTCGAGGTGTATTTCGAGATATGAAGTTTTCTTTCTAGATTTCTATCTAGATATACTGTTTTACTTTCTAGAAACCTGCCTTTATTTCTAGAGGTTTCTAGCTTTAAAACTGGATTTCTATATTCTTTCTTTCTATACAGATAGATAATGAAGAGAATGAGATAGATAGATAGATAGATAGATAGATAGATAGATAGATAGATAGATAGATAGATAGATAGATAGAAATAATCTGAGATAGATAGAAATAATCTGAGATAGATAGAAATGAATAATCTGAGATAGATAGATAGATAGATAGATAGATAGATAGATAGATAGATAGATAGATAGAAATAAATAATCTAGATAGATAGATAGATAGATAGATAGATAGATAGATAGATAGATAGATAGATAGATAGATAGATAGATACCAGTAATTATCTTAATACCATTTTCTTTCTTTTTCTTTCTAAAGTTTCTTGTAGATGTTTTTCTTTCAAGATTTCTATCGAGACGTCTTGATTTACTTCCTTCTAGATTTTATTCTTTCACAAATTCTGCCTTTCTTTATTTCTAGATTTCTTTCTTTCTAAATTTCTAGATTAGTTCTTTTTAGCTTCCATCGTTTTTTCTTTCTTTCTTTCTTTCTTTCTTTCTTTCTTCTTTCTTTCTTTCTTTCTTTCTTTCTTTCTTTCTTTCTTTCTTTCTTCTGTTTACAAACTCACACTTTATTGGTCGTCCTCTTTTTCTTATCTTTTTTTAATTTATCCTTGATTATTTGTTTTTAGATTCACTCTCTGAATATAAAACGACTTTTTTTTTTCCATTTTTGATTCTTCTCCCATATTTATCTTCCACTAAACGTTTCTTTGTTTATGATTTAAACTTTACAAACGCGATATCCTCGCTAAAAGATAAACCAATGCATATATTTTATAGATGTGCTGATTGTCGTCCAATATTGCAATCCTAATTTATTTCGGGTTTCGTTCATTCCACTTTGTCACCTGACAAATTCATGATTAGCACAACAAAATTTTCGTCATTTTTTAAAAGTCTTTTTTAAGATAACTTTTCTTGTTTCCTTTTCTAGGTTTAATTTTCCTTGTTCGGTCGGCTCTCAATACAGCTTGGCCTTTTTATTGTATGTTTTTTTTTCTCTCGTTTTTTATTGACTGAATTATTTATTTCTTCATTCGTTGTATGTGTTTTTCATTGTCAAATGATCAGAAAGATACGCGATTGTTTTGTTTATTTCTTTTTTTCTTCTTTCTTCCCATTTTTCTTACCAACATGGATTTTCCCCGATTGTGTTTGCTTATCTTTTGAATTCACAACGAGTGTAAACAACTTTCGCATGAATTCTTTCTTATGAGTTGTTTGAAGACCAACTAAAATTTCATCACTTTTGTCCTCCAAAAAATGTTCCATAGATTCACCATTCAAGTCTTTTCTCAACATTTTTACTTTCTTTTCTTTTGTGATTTTAATTTTGTTCTCAATATTTTTCTAGCAAACATTTCACCATTCCCATCCTTCCTTTCTCCCTCTATCCTTATTTACTCCTCTCCTTCATTCCCTCCCCTCGTTCCTTCTTTTCTTCCTCCTTTTCTTTTTTCTTTCCTTCCTTCTTCCCTTCACCCTTTCCTTCCTTCCTTCTTTCTCTGCTTCCTTCCTTCCCTGCTTCCTTCCTCCCCTGCTTCCTTCCTTCCCTCCTTTCTTCCTTCCTTCCTTCCTTCCTTACTTACTTACCTCCTTCCTCCCTTCTCTCCTTCCTTCCTTCTTTCTCGCCTTGCTTCCTTTCTTTCCCTACCTTCTTCCTCCCTTCCTTCTTTCCTTCCTTCCTTCTAACTTTCCTTCCTTTCTTTCTCTACCTTCTTCCTTCCTTCTTTCCTTCCTTCCTTCCTTCTCCCCTTCCTTACTTTCTTTCTCTACCTTCTTCCTTCCTACCTTCCTTCTCTGCTTCCTTCCTTCCCTGCTTCCTTCCTTCCTTCCTTCCTTCCTTCCTTCCTTCCTTCCTTCCTTCTCGCCTTCTTTCCTTTCTTTCCCTACCTTCTTCCTTCCTTCCTTCTTTATCGCCTTCCTTCCTTTCTTTCCCTACCTTCTCGCCTTCCTTCCTTCTCGCCTTGCTTGCTTCCTTCCTTCCTTCCTTCCTTCCTTCCTTCTCGCCTTCCTTCCTTTCTTTCCCTGCCTTCTTCCTTCCTTCCTTCCTTCCTTCCTTCCTTCCTTCCTTCCTTCCTTCTAGCCTTCCTTTCTTCCTTCTCGCCTTCCTTCCTTTCTTTCCCTACCTTCTTCCTTCCTTCCTTCCTTCCTTCCTTCCTTCCTTCCTTCCTTCCTTCCTTCCTTCCCTGCTTCCTTCCTTACTTACTTACTTCCTTCCTCCCTTCTCGCCTTCCTTCCTTCTTTCTCTCCTTCCTTCCTTCCTTCCTTCCTTCCTTCCTTCCTTCCTTCCTTTTGCCTTTCTAATTTTTCTTACCTGCTTTATAATTAATTATAAATTAATTTCTCATTTTGAAAAATTTTCTTTTTTATCCTTTTTTATTTCTATGTATTCTTTCTTTTTTTCTTTTTTCTTTCTTTCTTTCTTTCTTTCTAGTTTTCTTTCTTTCTGTCTTCTTATACTTTACCTTTTCTTTTTATTTCTCGCCGTTGTTATCTTTCTTACTTTTTTCATCATTTTCATGCTTCACACCTTTTACTTCTGTCTTCCTCTCCTTTTCTTTCTAAGCATTGTTCTTCTATTCTCTCTATCTCACGTTTTCCTCATTGTAACATTTTTCCCACCTTTTCCCTTTCTCTTTATTCTTCTATATTTTTCCTTCTCTTTCTTCTTTTCTTTCGCTTTTGTCTTTTGATTTTGAAACTTTATTCTTTATTCTTCTTCCTCTTTATTTACTTGATGAGTTATTTATTCTTCTAAAATCCTTTTTCCTTCTTTATTTTTCTTACCACTTTCCTTTTTTTATTCATGTTGCCATTTTTCATTTGCACTTAATTCTTCTTTTTTAAATCATTTTCATTCAATATTTTTCTTACCACTTTCCTTTTTTTATTCATGTTGCCATTTTTCATTTGCACTTAATTCTTCTTTTTTAAATCATTTTCCTTCAATATTTTTTAAATATGACTATTAAAAATGAAATATTTTGTCCATTCCTTCACGCCCCCCACCAGATAATATTTCATTTCCTCTTCGCTCCTTGCAGATTCCTCTTCGTTTACCCTTTTTACACTTATTGCTGATTTCAATTCCTTTTGATCTTTTAAATGTTTCTTCACAGCATATTTCACACTTTTTTCCCCCATTTTCCTTTCCTTTCCATTTTATGAATTATATGTAAGGTTCTTTCCCAATGTTTATCATTTCATTTATTTTTCTTTTATCATTATTTCTATTCATTAATTTTTAAACCATCTCCTATATTCTTTATCGTCTTTTTTTCTTTTTTCTTGCTTTCTTTCTTTTTCAATCCGGTCTTCGTTTTTTCTTTCGTCCACCCGTTCTTTTCTTCTTCTTTCTTACTTTCGTTCTTCTTCAATCAGATCTTCTTTTTCTCGTCCTTTCTTTCTTTCTTTCTTTCTTTCTTTCTTTCTTTCTTTCTTTCTTCTTCGATTCAGTTTTCGTTTTCTCGTTCGTTCATTCTTCTTCTTACTTTTTTTCTTTCTTTGATACTGTTTTCGATTTTTCGTTCAGTCGTTCTTCCTTTTTCTTTTTCTTCTTCTTCTTCTTCTTCTTTGTCTTCTTCTTCTTCTTCACTTCGAGCCGGTCTTCGTTTTCTCGTTCGTTCTTCTTCTTCTTTTTTGATCCGGTCTTAGTTTTCTCAATCCTTCTTCTTCTTCTTCTTCTTCTTCTTCTTGATCCGTTTCTCGTTCGTTCGTTCGTTCTCTTGTTGTTGTTGTTGTTGTTGTTGTTCTTCTTCTTCTTCTTCTTCTTCTTCTTCTTCTTCTTCTTCTTCTTCTTCTTCTTCTTCACTTTGAGCCGGTCTTCGTTTTCTCGTTCGTTCGTTCTTTTTCTTTTTTGATCCGGTCTTAGTTTTCTCAATCCTTCTTCTTCTTCTTCTTCTTCTTCTTCTTCTTCTTCTTCTTCTTCTTCTTCTTCTTGATCCGTTTCTCGTTCGTTCGTTCTCTTGTTGTTGTTGTTGTTCTTCTTCTTCTTCTTCTTGATCCGTTTCTCGTTCGTTCGTTCTCTTGTTGTTGTTGTTGTTGTTGTTGTTGTTGTTGTTCTTCTTCTTCTTCTTCTTCTTCTTCTTCTTCTTCTTCTTCTTCACTTTGAGCCGGTCTTCGTTTTCTCGTTCGTTCGTTCGTTCGTTCTTTTCCTTTTTTGATCCGGTCTTAGTTTTCTCAATCCTTCTTCTTCTTCTTCTTCTTCTTCTTCTTGATCTGGTCTTCGTTTTCTCGTTCGTTCTCTTCTTCTTCTTCTTCTTCTTCTTCTTCTTCATCATCATCATCATCACCTTACGTATGGCCCGTATGCAAACTAACTCCCGAACACAATACTTCTCAATTCTTCATCTTTTTTCTTCTCAATGTCTCTTGGGAAATCTGCGAGACACTTTCTCACTATCGTTTCTCTTATTCAACAATTCTTACAGTTATGACTTTGTCTCCCTAAAACTATGATAAATTTATTTTCAATTGCCAAATACAACAAAGGCAACAACACACCTTCTGGGAGGAACAAACATTGATAGAAGCGAAAATAGCACACGCGATGCTTTAGTCATTCTGTTTAGGCACAATTCTGATTGTCTACAATACGAACCCCCTTCACCTTACCCAGAAACTCAATGCCTCTGTAGTTTCCATAAACCTTTGCTTATGTCTCAAATTCGTATCTCTTTTTTTTTTATTTTAATTTACCTTCACCATTTCTTTTTCATTCTGTGAACTTGAAGGCATTTTTATCCGTTTTATTTATCTTTCCTTAATTTGCTGGGAGTTTCGTATTTCCGGCAGAAGACATCCAAATTAGAAACATCATGACTGATTCACACAAAAATTCCACTATGCATCTACATATGTATGCATAGATTGATATATATTCATAATGTTTTCACATTGGACATAAATATACAAATATATCGATAGGCTATCATACAAGGTACATATCATAATCACAAGGAGGATCTCTGGAGATAAACGGATAGATTCTTATTTTGAGCCAGTATTTTAGTGCAGTTTTGTGTTTCCGAGAGAATGTTGACTGGTTTCCTTTCGTTTTTCAAGTAGCACTAATAATCGCTTTTGTCTTATAAGCCTTTGTCGAAATCAGTTTCATGTTATATGTAGGTATGAGTAAATGAAGCTCTAATTGGTGGCAATAAACACGTGCAAAACATTCAGAAACATATTGTGATAAACTGTGAGAAAAGTTTTGTTTTTTTCCCCCATTTGCTAAACATAAAGATCTTTTTGTGGGATGACAACCTTGAGTGGAAAAAAACAGACAGGAGAAAGAAAGAAAAAAAGAAGAGAACATTTTTTAAGTCGGATCAGCAAACAACTCACAAAGATATTTAAAAAAAAAGAAAAAAGAATTAATGCTTTGAGAAATTGCAAACCAAAACAATGAAGAAAAGTAGGAAATCGTAATATCAAATAATTAAAACTAATACAGAAGAAATGATCTGGTTTAAAAAAATTACCCCAAAAAAAACACCCACTTCAAATTGCATTTCAAAACTGATCATTGAAGATACCCACCGAAATAATAGCAACTAATAGCACTATACATAGCAACTAATATCAACTAGCACTATACACAGATAGTTAAACCTATTTAATCTTATTTTAATAAATGTCCTCAATTGAACTGTTCCAATTCTTGTTCGGCTTCGAATTTCGTCGCTCCTTGTTTTGCTGGGGTCTAATTAGTACAAACCCAACCTGGGCGATAGCATCCTCATACTTCTCAATGTATTTATTATTATTATTAGTAGTAGTAGTAGTAGTAGAAAGTGGTCAGATTATTATTACTAGTAGTAGTAATATTGGTATTATTTATTATTTTTATTTTTAGTATTATTATTATTTCTATTGCTATTAGTAGTAGTATTTTTATTATTAGTAGTATTAGTATTATTATTAGTAGTAGTAGTAGTAGTTTTATTATTATTATTATTATTATTATTATTACCTTTTTAGTCTGCTTGTTTTACGCGCTGCCTCCAAGTTTAAACCAGAAACATCTAGAGACGAATCCTCATTGTTGGTATATTTTGTTGGATATGGAACTAACATTGCCAGCATCATGTTTCATAATTTTAGATTCTTGTATGATTGCGTATAGAGATTTGAACTTTCATTAAAAACTGTATGTGCATGCATAAATAAAATGAATGTATTAGTTGTGTAATTATTATTATTATTATTATTATTATTATTATTACTATTATGATTACCTTTTAAGTCTGCTTGTTTTACACGCTGCATCTAGAACAGAAGTGATGCATGAGAGGTTTATATGATCGCAAAGATCACCTACTGATAAACAAAATGATCCTGGAAAATTATAGATATAGAAATCTTAGCAAAGAATGGATAGATTAGCGTAAAGCCTTAGATATTGTGCCACTCTCTTTAATCCTAAATAATCCTAACTGATATGGTTTGTTCAGCGGACTGTAACGTAGAAATAGAGGAATTTGAAAAAAAAAAAAACTATCGAAGTATAAAATCTGTATATATCGAAATAGAAAAATATGGAAATTGAAAACAAGAATAGTACCAGTCATTGTAGACGTGCTTGGAATAATAAAAAAAAAAATTGATCACAACTACGCATTGAAAAAAAATCCCTGGAAATCCCAGCTTAACAGAAAGATAAAAAATTGTCTTGATAAGTACAACCCACACATTAAGTATTTTGACTATGTAACGCTGGTGATCTTATGGGAGTTAGAAAAATGATCCGAAAAATTATAGACCAATAACTTGTCTCCCCACCACAAGTTGATCACGTCTTCACTGACGAAGCGAATTTATTCTTTCTTCGAAGCAAGCTACATTCTTCCGCTGGTTTAGAGGGATGCAGGAGAGGTTCATATAGCTGCAAAGATTAACTACAGATAAACAAAATGATCCTGGAAAATTAAAGGAGACGATGTAGACATCTTAGCGCAACGAGGATTCATTATCGTATAAAGACCTGGATATCGAAATAAATAAAAAAAAGTTCTTTATAAGTACAGCCCACACACTAAACATTTTGTCCATGTAACCATGTTATGTAGCCATAATAACACACCACTACCTGACTTACGACTTACTGCCGGCTTGGTAAGCAGTATTAACATAACAGAAATCGAAAGATGATGATGATGATGATGATGATGATGTGAGAATGCGCCCGATCACGAATATTCTAACCCCGATGTATTATCGACGCCATTGTGACAGTGGGTCATGGAGACAGAGGAATGATGAAAAATAGGGACAAAACAATACATTAAAAAGAAAAATCATTGGAAATCCCATCTTAAGAGAAATACAAAAAAAAACGTCTTGATAAGTACCGCCCACACACTAAGGAGGACTTTGTCGATGTAACGCTAGTGATCTTATGGGACTTAGAAAAGCAAATCATAAAATGTCGCCATAGCAACACACAACTACCCGCCTTCGGTGTTCCTGCAGACTTAATAGTTAGTGTGGCCATAGTAGAAATCTAATAATAATAATGATAATAATAGTAATAATAATAATGGAAAAATGCCCTAAAAATGTTTTTTCAAATACCATTTATTCACTTCGTTGCCATACCGCTATCAATTGGTGCTTTGTACTAAAGACTGATTGACAACACATCTAGTTAATAATACAACCCCTTCATCTGTTTTCATTAGTGTTTTCCTTGGATTTCCATTTTTTTCTAACCTTTATGCAAGTTTTACTGGTTTATACCCAGTGCCCTAACAACGATTAGGACTACTGTTATCTTCATGTTTCATAGTTGCTTAAGTTCCCCAATGAGATTTACATTCTTATCCAGTTTTTAGGTCCTTTGATATTTTACTCTATGAACTTGTAGTACAATGAAGTCTATTCACTGATACTTTTTGTCATTCTTTATAAGTGGATGCGGTTTTTAGCTTCAATTGGGCAGACCGATGGAAACATATAATCTAGAGAATTTTAGCTTTCTATTCTCTAAAAAGAGTTTATGTAAATAATTTGTTTGCATTGGTTAAATCCAGTCGCTTGCATAGTTCCTAGTGAATCACCCTTCACCGCCATCTTTTATTTGTTGTCATTCTGAACTAAAAGTTCACCTTTTATTGTAGCTATTATTTTGTTATTGTTGTTATTTTTCTAAATTTCCTCTTCGTAACAATTGTCAGATGCTTTTGTTTTCATATCTTTAATTGCTTTTCATTGAATAGAAATATGGATCGAAGAATTCTTCTCAGAAGAATGGTAGTCAAATTGGAAACGTCAAGAGAGAAAAAGAAAAAGCGTGTAAATAAGATTGGGAACTTCAATACACCGATCGAGCACTGAAAAGACCTGAATTCTAAAAAGATATGGATGCTCTGAAGGGCTATTAAACGATTAAAAAAAAAGCGAAAGGGATCAGATGAATCTCAAAACATGGCACAGAGGTATCTGGATATCTGTGAAATGGTAAAGACATACAGAAATAGCTAGAAGGAATAGATCTACAGGCAGTTTAAATAACGTTAGGATCGCGTCATGGCGAACGAGAATCGACGAGACCTGCGGTGGTTTTGAGAATAGATCAGTTATGTTAAGTGATATATTGAGACGTATGGAAGATCAAAAAAGTTGTATATGAAAGTGAAGACGATAAATTAAAAGGCGAAAACGAAACAGGCGACGGAATTTAGTCGAAGCAGTTAAATATTATAAATAAATAAAATGAAGTGATAATAAACAGAAAGAAAGAAAGAAAGAAAGAAAGAAAGAAAGAAAGAAAGAAAGAAAGGCGAAGAACAAAAAAAGAAAGTCAAACAATATTTAGAAAATGAGTAGAAGGGAAAAAGGAAAAGAAAAAAGGAAGAGGAACGTCAACATCAAATACAAACACGGATAAAAATGTGTTATAAATTAATAATTGAGAAAGAGGTATAATGAAAGGCAGACAGGATCAAACGAAAATTGGAAAAGATATGAAGAGAAAAAGTAAACAATGCCAAAGAGATGATAAAGGAAGATAGAACAGGACAAAGTGTTTAAAAAAGCAATGAAGAAAAGCAGAAGAACGAAGACGATAATGTTGATATCGATGCTAAAAAAAAAGAGATTATAACAAAAAAAAAAATGGCGGCGGAGTTAAAGATGTTGAATGTAAAGGAAGAAAGAGAAGAGAGAAGAAACGCGATGATGTCGAGGATGACGTTAATAAAACTGTCATAAAATGGCGAGGAAAACAAAGAAGTGTCTAACAGATTAAGATTAAAAATTAAACAAATACGAATAAAGAACGTGAAAAAGATTACTAAAAAGACAGAGAGGAATGAAAGGGCAAGAAACGAAAAGCCGAAAAGGTTAAAGACATGAACAAAAAAAAGAAAAAGAACAAGTTTGAAAATAGGCAAAGTGTGATAAGCAAACTTACACAACTAAGAAAACGACACTGTTTGGCAAATAGAGTTACCGCTAATTCTATTCTAATTCCCAACTGGAAAAATCCTTAACGTTGTGTGCCGAACCAAGTTAGAAAGTTTGAAGAAAGAGCCTCGAACAATGAATGGTTCACTTCATCAAAGAATCCAGGGTTAATTTTTCCTTCCTGTTCCGTTGTTTTTTGGTTTTTTTTTCTTTTTGTTTTGTTTATCTCATTCCTTCCGGTTTTGAATGTTTCTTTGTACGTCGACAAAATTTTGTTTCTTCTTTGCTTTTTGTTTGCCGATGAGGTTTCCACGAAGAGGGAAGGGAAGAAAACGAGAAGATGTTTTTCGGCTTTTTTAAAAACTATTCATAAGTGCCATTTCGTCAATTTAGACTCAAGTTAAGATGCCTCTTTGCACAACTTAAGTTGCTTTGGAAAACTTCGAAACATAAATTATTTTAGGTTGATTTTTGTCACTTGGCTTTACCGATTATAATTTGATAAACTCCATGCTTCTTCCACACTCTTTTCCACTATCTGAACATAGGCTAACTGCATCTTAACACAGAGACTCACCCGCACACACACACACACACACACACACACACACACACATATATATATATATATATATATATTAATCTTTCATTACCAATGCACACAGAAGACGCATATATTGTTTAAAATTTGCTAAATTTATAGATGTAAATGTACTCAATATCGGAGATATATCTATTTTATAGATATAGACATTGTGGACATAAGAATCAACATTGAAGAGTGACTGTCAGTTTCATGCCATAATACGATTTTCATGCATTGTCTGTCTGTGTCTCTCACTCCATATCTCTCTCTCTCTCTCTCTCTCTCTCTATATATATATATATATATATATATATATATATATATAGGATTTATTTCACAGAGGAAATATTTATTTTTCAATATCTTTGACTTCATTGACATTGCACTTAATTCATAATAAATATTAATTGCATAGTTCGAATATTATACAGTGAAACTTTCATCTAACTTCAGTTCAAGTTACTGATTAATTGATCCTAACTCTGACAATTTATCATTAAATCAATTGAGCACTATGGCTGTCTAGCATGTGTTTACATTTGTAAAAATAATACGCTAGAAATTCCCTTTTCCCTCTGCCGTGCGCTGAAAGCTTAGAGGGTAGAAATTCCGTCTACTGCAAAATCGGTCGGGTTTCGATGCCGGCTTGAAGCAATCGGATTTTTATCCGCACTGATGAGCTGTGATACAGCGAAACAGGTCTGCATGTAGATGTCATCATTTTGAAGATCGAAATTAGGCAATGCATATGGAAGGCATTGATTCTACACCATAGAGTAGTGATGCCAAATAAAGAACTAAACTTTCGAATCCTGAACTCATTTTGTTTGTCCATTTTAGTATATTTGGATACATTGGAGCCAACATAGGTGAAAGAGGAAACGGTTTTCAAGGATTTCTCTCAACATAAACAGTGAGATCAATACCCGGGAGATGATTATATATATTGGATATATATATATATATATATATATATATATATATATATATATATATATAACTAGACTCGTTTCGAAAAACCCTCGAATTTTTGATTTGCTAATAATTAAATCAATCTCGAGGGGAAAAAAGGTTTTAAAAAAAGAAAGAGCTACAAACATGAACTTCTGTCGACAAAAAATCGCACAGATACAGGTCTGAAGCCCAAAGAAAAAAACCCCGATACGAGTAAACAACTAACTAACAAAAGCGCTCAATACAGCCGTAGAGCAGACCTAGATACACCTAGTGAGCCAGACAAAACTACCTAGGTTTCACCTAAACGGATCGTCAGGGGAAAGTAAGGCTAACGAGGCAAAGAGAAACGCATATTTATCTTTACTTTCCCTGACGATCCGTTTAGGTGAAACCTAGGTAGGTTTGTCTAGCTCACTAGGTCTATCTATCTATCTATCTATCTATATATATATATATATATATATATATATATATATATATATATATATATCCAATCTGTAATCATCTCCCGGGTATTGATCTCACTGTTTATGTAGAGAGAAATTCTTGAAAACCGTTTCCTCTTTCAACTATGTTGGCTCCAATGTATCCAAATATACTAAAATGGACAAACAAAATGAGTTCAGGATTGGACAATTTTATTCTTTATGTGGCATCACTACACTATGGTGTAGAATCAATGCCTTCCATATGCATTGCCTAATTTCGATCTTCAAGAGAAAACTGTCTGATCACATTAAACGCAGCGATATCAGACTCCTTCCAAAACAGATCTTCTTTGGTCATCTTCTAACAAGCAGGTTAGTTGGAAGGTAACTCTTGTGTTTTAAAGTCAACTCGAGGATAATTTGAAGCGGTGCAGCATCACGACTTTTCTTTTCTGGGAAAACAAAGCGTCGGAACAAAGGAGCTGGGTGCCTGTCCTACATCTCATACGAATATCGGGATCTACTGCCTGCAAAGCAAGTTTGCAGCAGGCTTCACCTCTAAATTAAATCCTTTTACCTGCCACTGTGGCTTTTTATCGCACACAGTAAAGCAGGACTTGGATATCCACTGGCGGGAGCATGTGGCAATTGATCCTCAAACAATCAAGCAAAATGGCTCAACCACATTTTTCATATGTCTAAAATTTGCAAAGCACCTGCAGGAAGAACACTTTATATGCTGAGCCCTAATTTGTAGTTCTCGACGAGATAGTCCACCATATACATATGGGATAATGATATATAAATTTATATATATATATATCAAGAACAATATTGGGGGAATGAAAGACAATATGGCAAAAACTTTTCGTCCGATGCGTTTCGTCCTTTACGACTTCATTGGAATAAAAATCTTTTACATTAATACATTTATTAATACATTTTATTTAATACATTTTTCATCATATATATATATATATATATATATATATATATATATATATATATATAGCAGCATGGCCCGGCGTTTCCCGTGCTTGACTCATACAGCAATCGCTATCACTTGACTTAAAATATTTTTGCCCATCCTTGCCTTTAAAGGAGTACCCTTCTCCGTGCTGATGTTGCTACATGCCTTAATTCTTGCCTATCTCACACTGCAAATTTTTTCTAAGCTCTATACTAAACATTAAATCTGTTAAAAAAAAGAACTAAACAAAATGAACACAAAACGATCAGCTTTAAAAAAGGACTCGTAACTGGAAAAACCGAATGAAAAAAGAATGTTAACAACAAATTCTTTTTCACACCCAACCCAGTTCTGCGGAATCAGAATCAACGCTGAGTTTAAGCAAGCGAATGAGCCAATTGGAGTAAAGTGCCATGCAGATTTAAATTTTTCCCACTTGTGACGAATGCAACTATCGATTTTTTTTGCATGCTAGCATGCTAGTTAACATTCGTGTCAATCAGCTGTTGGCTCTCACGCTGTCCAATAGAATCTTCCTGCCTATTCGTGGCAGCCACTATTGGCTCTCATTCTGGCTAGTACAAAATGGCCGCAAACTACATGAAAACTGCCGTAGAAGTAATGAAATCGATTATTTCCACTATCAATGGGAGTTGGGAAATGCAAAGTCGATCTTGGCCTTCTCGCTAACTTGGAGCATGTGCATGTAAATTTTGATGCAAATCCCTCGAAAATTGCGGCCGTGCATTCGTTACACACACATATTCTGCCTTATATATATATATATATATATATATTATAATAAGAAACAGATAACTTTAATGGTTCATGGTGATTATAATTTATTTCCTTTTGAAGCAGAATCGGATTTTGTATGTGTTATAGTGGAACACACCTATTCTATTGTTAATAGACTCTCCCACCTATAATAAGTAGGAGTAGTAGGAATCACTCAGTGATTTGGTCAGTCAGTCGACTGGCTGATCGGTTGAACTCTCTGCCTTCGGGCGGGGAGGAACCCGAAAGAGGCTACGCCGAAGGGCGGATTCTCTTTCGGAGAGGTAAACCGACCCTAAGCCCGTTTGTACGGGTTCAATGGGCATATTTTTGGCCGAGCCCACGGGCTCGGAGATCCCACGTTAAACGGGCCTTGTGCCACATGATGCCCTCGTGGGAGGGGGGGTGACTAAATATGGTTGGTCAGTCAGTCGATGCCGGACAGACCTTAGTCGGATATTAAAGTATCAGCGAGCAAAACTAGATTACTCTGCGTCATACCTATTATATCAAGTTCCTAATGTTTTGTACGTCGAACCTATTTTAGTACCCACTTAGTGCAACTACAAGCCTCCACTGTGAAACGTTGAAAGTTTCAGAAAAACATTCATCTAACTACAGTTCAGGTTACCGACTAATTGATCCTAAATCTGCTACTTTGTTCATTTACTTTTTTTTAGTTTCTTTCTTTTTTTCGATCTTTCTTTCTTTTGTCGGTTTTTCTTTCTTTTTTCAGTCCTTTTTTTTCCTTTTATTTGTCTTTCTTTTCATCTTTCTTCTTGCCTTTCTTTCTTTTTTCAGTCCTTTTTTTCCTTTTTTTTGTCTTTCTTTTCCTGTTTCTTCTTGCCTTTCTTTCTTTTTTCAGTCCTTTTTTTCCTTTTTTTGTCTTTCTTTTCCTCTTTCTCCTTGCCTTTCTTTCTTTTTTCAGTCCTTTTTTTCCTTTTTTTGTCTTTCTTTTCCTCTTTCTCCTTGCCTTTCTTTCTTTTTTCAGTCCTTTTTTTCCTTTTTTTTGTCTTTCTTTTCCTCTTTCTTCTTGCCTTTCTTTCTTTTTGCTTTCTTTCTTTTACCTGTCTTTATTTCATTTTCCCTGTATTTCTTTTTGGAATTTTCTTTACCGTTATATTTTATTTCGTTGTTGCTTTCTTTCTATTTGTCCATTTTGCTTTCTTTCTTTCTTTAAAGTTTGTTATCACTTGATATTCTTTTAATCTCTTTATATCTCCGCCTGATCCTATTTCTGCCTCAGTATCTACATTCACCCTATCTCTATCTCTTCTCTTCTTCATTTATTGATCTCAGATCAATCTTTGTTCTTTCTTCACACATCTGACTTTGCAAATGTGTGACCGAATTGTATGGCAGTTGTTGAGAAAATGATCTGTCAACCCCAAGATGACGGATTCAATCCTCTTTATTGATGCCGAAATTAGAATTATGACGTTAAATATTTAATCAAAATGAACAAATATTACTTTGTAAAATAAAAATAAATATACCCAAAGATGTTTCAACATAGACGTACTCGATTATTGATTACGATAATTGGCGGATCGATTATTAAACCATTGATCTAATTTTTCATTTTCCTTTCGCTTGATTTCATTCATATTATGCATGAATGCATATTCAAATTTGCGTCTGTATTATAAATGGTGCACTTGATAAATTGCAGTAGTTAGCCAATTCGTCTCATGGCATTGTCTATTTTCATTACTTACTTGCTTCTCCATGAATATTGAATTTTGATGACGAGATAAATATATGTTGTGGTAGACACTCCTACAGTAGAATGAACTCTTCCTCCTCTGATAAATACTAACGCCGAGACTTCCTGGCGGCAGTCGTTGAGCAGCCGAGACGCAGTCTCTGAGTGCGCGACTTCTGTCCAACTCTCTGCATTGGCAGAGAGGAAGCTGGACGAAGCTTTGCCGAAGGGCAACGTTTAGTTAGCGGGGGTGTAGACAGATTACGAACCCGCTTATGCGGGTTCTAAGAGAATATTTTTAGCCGAGCCTACGGGCTCCGAGAAAGCCACGTTAAACTAGGCCTTGTGCCACATATATTCCTCGTGGTGGGGGACTGTTAAATATACAGTCGTTGAGCAGCCGAGATGCAGTGTAAGCTGATCGTTCGGACGTACACTTCTGTCTGTTTATTACTAACAATCTTAGGCACCTTGAGGCGGTGTAATGGTTAGCAAGCTTGGCTCGCTAGAACAATTACGATTGAGTAGTGAGTTCCATCCTCACTGGGTGCCCCCTAATTTCGGCCTTGTGCCACATCTAAGCTACGCTTGGAAAATCACTATTACTAACACCCTTGCTTTGTATATATCTGTTATTTTCAATACACTTTTTCAACCTACCTTCGTCTTCCATGTCTTTCTTTTAGGCCCCTGTTGTGGTAAACCTTCCTACCTTCAGACGTACACTTCTCTCTGCTTATTACCAACATTCTTGATTTGTATATATCTGTTACTTCAATACACTTGTTCAATCCTACCTTCGTCTTTCGTGTCTTTCTTTTCTGACCCCTAGACAAGCCACAACAATATTTATTTCTACAGTAGGATGTCGAGGTGGCTAAGAATACCATGGACTGAACGAGTGCGCAGAGACTATATAACAAATAAGACATAAGGAAGATACAGTTGAAACATGTTGAGCACGTGATGAGGAAATAGGGCTCCTCTAAATTTTGATACACACAGGACAGACTGAAAGGGAAGAGAGATAGAGGAAAGTTAAGCACGGTCTACTTGCTGAGTGAATGGAGGGAGGACCAGAGTTTGGGAAAGATGGCAAAAAGAAAAACGTTATTAAGAGCCACAAAAGATAGGAAATTGTGGAGAGTCATGATCGTCAACCTCCTGAAGGTTTTGAATATTGCTGTCATTTCTGGTTTGGTTTTTCGGCTATGTATTTGCAGTTTCTTGATAAAATAGGTCCTGACCTGGCATCTTGTCTCCAGTCACATTTCCATCGCCGTGACATTACCCCACTCTGCCTTTTCTATAAATAATGTCATGTTAAATGTTCTGATAAGCTTTTCCCATTGGTACCTGGACTTTAAAAATTTAAATTGGCAGCTATGTTTCATCATTTTATAGTTAAAATGACTATATAGAACCGCAAGGTCTATGTTAGAAGTGTCTTCAGACGCACTTCTCGGTTGTGGAATTCTCTTCTATTGCTTTCCAGTCAACAATTTAAAATGATAAATTGTCGTGTAAATTACACAAGAATTAAAATAGCATTGTCATCTCATTTTAAAAGATATATTTACCAAAATTACGCAAAAATATTTTGAAATAGTAAAGAGTAAATTTATTCAATAACATCGCCATCGGCTTCAACGACAGGCTCTAGACGACTATGGAATCTCCTGCAACTCTGCAGGATGGTCTCCTTGTTTACGTTGGTGAATGCTGTCATAATCCTTGCCTTCAGTTCATCTTTGGTGTTACAAAGAGTTTTGTTGGTCTTTCGTTCAACTACATCCTACGCATAATAATTAAGGGGTTTGTAGTGTGGGGATTTCAAAAATTTAAATACAATGTCAATTATTCGGACTATTGTCCTCATCTTTGTCGCCATATTTATTACAACGTTTCGGCTGTTTTACGCTCTGGCCTTCTTCAGGTAGTTGGGATGTTCTAGTTCCACGTACCATTTTTTAATGGATGTCAGTTATCATTTATCTGCTGTTAATTTCCCCCTGAATGTTCTCCACTGCCTTAACCGGGTATTGAACTCACACTCTTTGGGTCCTGTCACTGGATCTAAATAACGCCTTTATCCACTGTGCCATGTGTCCTTTCAGAGGGAAATTAACAGGAGATAAATGATAACTGACATCCATTAAAACATGGAAAGTGGAACTAGAACAGTCTACCCCAGCGAGCGGAATAAAGGGTTCAGTTCGACATTCCAACCACTTGAAGAAGGCCGGAGTGTACAACGGCCGAGACGTTGTAATAGATATGCCAACAAAGATGAGGACAATAGTCCGAATACTGTAAATAATGTACATAGCACCTCGTTTCAGAAATATAGATAGGTTCTTGTACGAGTTGTGAAAATGGAGGCAGCCAATACATTTTGAAACGGTTCACCGAAAAATTTCTTTCGTTTTTTTATTCTTATTTGTTTCATGGAGATATTCTGTAATTCTTTTTTGTTTGCGTGTGTGAGTGTGTTTTTTAATCGAGTAATATAATTAATACACTTCAAGATTTGCTAGACCGATCGAAGTTTCCTCATGTCCGTGTCAGCCGTACATTTAGGAACCGGATATGTCTGACATCCTCTTGTCTACGGGAGACAAAGAATGTCAAAGGTTATATCCAAAAACTTCAAAAGTTTCCAACATGTCATGTTTAATAGATGTCTGTATCACAACCATTAAAATAAATAATCCACAAGAATAACGTGATGATTAATTATAGTCGAACAAATAAAGGGAAATTGATAGCAAATCCAAATAAGAAGTTATTGGCTGGTAATAAACAGTGAAATATAATCAAAAGCAATGGCAGAATGCAAAAAGAATGCCCACTCCCTTGGCAAAAGATGACTTCAGTCGTAAATAAAATTGAAACTAATTGATACAATGGAGAAGCTGAAAGTGAATGGAAGAAGTGATATTATAACTACAGGATAAATAATAATAAGAAGAAATATTACAATATGGATCATAGTGAAGGACGATATGTCGCCTTATATAATATGGAGAATATTACGTAAAACATAGACATATTGGTAGAGGGCATTAAGGTGTGAGATTTACTGAATAAAAATACTAATGAGTTTGCAATGGATGAATAACACTTTGTTAAATAAAAAAATCAAATAATGGTAACCTGCTAGTATAGGATAAACAATGTAGCAAATATATATACATCCAGGGTTACAGCATCTAATATAATACGAACTGACCGAATTGATGTAGTCCTATTAATATTATTCCCACGTGAAGATAGCTTTTGATATGAAAATCTGAGTTGGGGTATATATTTGGATGAGTCTATTAGTGATTACGAAGATTTTTGGAGCCTCTATCTGGTAAAAGGATTCTGCACTATGCCACACGAACAGGAGAACCCAGTCATGACTGCAAGACAATTCCTGCGACAATATCACCAACAGGCCACCTAACTCCCCAAACTGCAACCCCTTGATTATTATGCGTAGGGTGTAGTTGAACGGGAGGCCAACACCAAAGGCAAGGATAGTGTCAGCATTCACCAAATGAAAAAAGGAAGAGGTGCAGAAGATTCCGAAGTCGTCTGGAGACCGTGGTTGAAGCCAATTGCAATTTTATTGAATAAATTTATTCTTTCGTATTTCAAGCTATTTTTGTGTAATTTCGGTACATATATCTGTTAAAATGAAATGAGAATGTTATTTTAATTGTATTATTATTTAACACACGCCGCCCACAACACACACACATACACACAGATTTTGTCTTCCATTTTCCTCCATACTGTTCTTGATGTGTGTGTGCGTGTGGAGTGCATATATATATATGTGTGTGTGTGTGTGGATATAATAAGGAAGCACGGTGGAGTAGTGGGTAGCGGCTCGGCTTGAGGAATTGGAGAGCCGACTCGAATCCATTACATTCACTTATTAATCCTCTTCTACTTATGGGTAAATAGCAGGGCAGACTGTATTCTATAAACTTGGATAGTCAAGGAGAAGGACAACTCTGAACTCAAACCCTGCGGAAGGTCGTTTGGGGACCTTGGGGCACTTAGTGCACCAGGTCGCTGTATTCGGCCCTTTAAAATGTGTGGTTGGTTCTGCACAGAAGCTTTACCACTATAATGAAAGCATATGTGCTGGTGTCTGGGCTGTTAGTTCCTACGAACTAAACTGCTTGATCCTCATACGTCGAATACGACGGGAGAGTCCACGATATATATATATATATATATATATATATATATATATATATATATATATATATATATATATATATATATATAGTGGGGATATTGGAATGAACACTGCATTTTGAGTCATTTGCATACCTCAGTGTGATCATTAGCGTCATTAATCCTTTCTTGCCACATTTTTATATAGCTGCTAGTGACCTCTGTATAGAGCCCCCCCTAAAAAAAGCCATTTCATTTGGTCTAAAGATCTTATGGAAGAGTGAAATTGAAAATCCATGTGTATTTTGGGAATCTTATATCTAGATATTGTGCTTTCTCACATTCCCGCTTCTCTCCGTTGTTTGTCAGAATTCGAATAAAAATCGTCCAGTATTTTCTGAGACATTTCATTGTTGTATGAGACATTATCAAAAAAAGTTTCCTGAATTGTATATATAATCTATGCATTTGTAATTTTTACTTTAGTTCACCCTTAGCAAGACTCAAGAGCCACTCAAGGTAGACGATTACTGAATTAGATTGTTGTAAGGTAGGAGAAGGAAGAAAGCAGGAAGCGCGAAATATGAAGATATGTAGGATATATGTCGGTTTGGACTAGAGTAAATACATACGCGTGCTCGTGATATAAATGGATTCGAATGTAACAAGATGGGACTTTGCGTATTGTCAAATGGTGTCTGTGTGTGTGTGTGTGTGTGTGTGTGAGAGAGAGAGAGAGAGAGAGAGAGTATTGAAATAGAATCGTGTATATTTATGAAGAAAAGCGAAAATATGTTGTCGAGTATCGCCATTCATATGATTTCTAGAAAACCTCTACGCAAGATCTAATGCGGGCGATCGCTACGCCACCCCGCGGCGCTGAAGCAAAGAAACGTATGTGAAGATCTCAAAGATCTGAATTTTTGAGGTATAAATACGAAAGGCTGTTTGCTCGTCAAACCCAGAGCCTTTTTAGCCTGCAGCACGTTTGGCTTCTTGCTTTGATCGAAGCTTTTCACGAAAGCGGACACAAAGCAGGAATATCGGATGCAGATGCGCGTGCGCGAGAGGGAGAAATAGAGAGAGAGAGCGAGAGAGAGAGAGAGAGTAGGGTGAGCAAGAATAGAATGCTAGATTTGGCAAACACAAAGAGATGATGATACTATCAGAAGGAAATAATAATAATAATAATAATAATAATAATAAAAATAAGACAATAATTTGAAATTAACAGCAAAGAAACAGAAGCAATTCTGATGACAAACAAATAATCAATTATCATAATGCCGAAAAGAAAAACGATTTATAAGAAGCCTTTCAGGCAGAATTGCGGAATTATAACAACAAAATGATAAATCCTCCATAATAAAAAGAATACTAAAACAATTCGCCAGATAATAATTAATGCTATGTCTAAAACTGTATTATTACTACTACTAATTCACAATTTGTTTTATTCTCTCAGTCATAATAATAATAACAACAACAACAAAAGTAATAGTAGTAATTATTACCGATTTTCTTTATCGATTTTCTTTATCGATTTTCTTATTTCGATTTTCATTCATTAACCGCGCAGCCAGTGTTATTCGAGTTACGCCTTTCTTAACTCCGTCGTCATCCGGCTCAGATCAAAGTGTAGTATCTGACTTTGGGTGAACAAACCACATTTTATCTCTTAATTGTGTTTCGGTCTTCAGACCAGAACACAACATATAAATGAAGGATGCCTAGTTTCGCACAAAAGAGGGAGAATCGGTCGAATATCGGCGTTGTTTGCGGAGACATGGCAATTTCTGGCTCTAACCCATTCATACCCGCTTGGATTACCCACTTTAAACCGGCCTTATACCATATTATCTTTCTTTCCAGTACTGATGAGTGTTTCCTTTCTAACCTTTTGTTCGAAGTAGTGTGGAACGTCAACATCTTCATGTCGAGTTACATGTGCTATCAATTTTAACTGTTGCTGCTGTGAAAGGGATGTGGTTTCTGTTATCATATTCAGATTTTTATAATAATAATAATAATAATAATAATATTGGCATCCACTGAATATAAAACCCGGCATGACAGAGTGGGCCAATATCTGCACTGGAAAATCTGCAACTTCTACGAGAAGGAAACTGAAAGAAAATGGTATGAACACCACCCAACCCCGGTTACGGAGATAGGACTTGTTACAATTCTATGGGACTACACAATACACACTGACAGAACAATCAAAGCCAACCGCCCAGATATTGTTATTAAAGACCACAAACAAAAAATGTGCCTCCTTATTGATATGGCAGTCCCTGCTGACTGCAATGTATCTTTGAAGATATTCAAAAAGCTGTCAAAATACAAGGACCTTGAAATAGAAATCTCGAAAATGTGGCATATGGGAACATCAACAATCCCTGTTGTAGTTGGAGCCCTAGGATTGGTTGGAAAAGATTGCAGTAGACTAATTGAAGGGATTCCTGGAAGTCCATGCCTCAAGGAGATACAAAAAATTGTTCTGACAAGTACAGCCCACACTTTACGAAGGGCTTTATCTATGTAATTTTTTTTGTCAGTGGAAAGTGTCATGATGCCATTTCTAACCTCAGGTCCCTGGGCGGGACCCGGAAAGAAATGTGTAAACGCCAGAAATCAAATCAAATAAAATAATAATAATAATTCTAGTGTATTATGTTCTTACAAATTCTACTTGCGAAGGAGTTTGAATGCACAATATATTGACCAATATATGGCTGCTCAGTCTATATATTGATCAATACGTCGCGCATTCAACCTCCCTCCTAAAGAGAATTGATGGAAGCATAATCCAATACAACTTTTATAGAATGATGAGATTACTGTCCACTGGAATTTCAGCTTTGAGGTCGATAGAGAGATTCATAATTGCCGAAAAACATGTTGCAAAACATGACTCCTGATAAAAGTTGCGACTTCAGTCGACAAAATCACATCTTGGGAAACTAAGTAAATGCAAGAACCTCGAGATAAAAGTCTGTCGAATGTGGCATATCAAGAAAACACTTTGAGTCATTATTGGGAATTTGGGGAATGAGATTAAAGCGAATAAACAAATATGCGAAACAAATTCCTGGTAACATTATACTCTGTGAATTGCAAAAAGAACCCTAATCATGTCTTCTTCTCTCGTCTTACGTAGATTTCTAGCTATGAAAAAATCACAATTACATGGTGTTTTTTTTTTCTCTCACTGATTGCATGGCACCACATCTGCTTGCATATTCTGGTGCAAAAGAAAATTGTTCCTTAAAGTCTCGTGTTAAGATTTCAGAGTTACTCGTGCTATACAACGCAAAGTAGTAGTATTAGTAGTAATAATAATAATGATGATGATAATAATAATAATAATAATAATAACAATAATAATATCAGTCCGTCATTTAAATTTGTCTTTTGTCCCACACCTCCAGCTGAACCTTCCGTCCATTTGTCTTTTCTCCTCAGGCATAATGTATCTCTGACGATGCCTATATCTATCTATCTATCTATCTATCTATCTATCTCTCTCTCTCTCTCTCTCTCTCTCTCTCTTTCTCTCTCTTTCTGTTTTCTTTTTTAATTTGTAGGTCTGATGAATTGGATCGTATTTACGATTCCAATGGAATAAATTATGACCATAGAATATTAGTATTTAAGCCTTTTTATTATATCATTACTCTGTCCTAGACATTGAGTTCTACCTGGATTCTTCCTCTTGGAATTTTTTTTTCCTAAAAATATACATGTATGGGTATTTATATATTTTGCATATGTATGTATATTTTCCACTAATATTATATATATATATATATATATATATATATATATATGCTTGTACATGTACATGTGTGTGTATTCTTATGAGTAGGGATCGTATTGACTGATTTTTTTTTCATATCACTTCAGGTTTACTTATCTAATAATGTTCTGCTTTTTGACTGACTTCTCTTTGAGTGAAAATTTAAAATTTATCTTTTAGGTTGAGAAATGACCGTAAAGGGCCGAGTACCTCAGAGGGGAACAAGTCTGGGTCCGAAAAATCTGTCACTGGAACAAACTCTTCCACAAACGAAGAGACATTAGGTCACCAAAACCCGGATTATTGCCAACCTTGGACCAAGTGACTCAATATCAAATCGACTAATAAAAAGAAAACGAACGAAATTGTCTCGCGAAGAGTATCGACAAGTCATGACATCATTCTTCACTGCTCTCGAAAATCCACAAAAGAACACGACGAATCAGACATACAAAATATGGAGAACTATGGTAACAAGTGAAATAAGACCTCACCTCGACACAAACATGCTTGCTATGTCCGCAGGTACATCGTGCGAAGCAAAAGGCACTCAAAGGCAAAAATAGATAAGATAAAATTAGATATAAGACAAAATACTATAACCCATCATTCAAACTGTAAAGAGATGAAAGTAGAAATAATTGATATGACAGAAGATGAGGTAATAACTAAAACAAGTGAAATACGAAATAACCTCCCAGGAAATAAAGAAGAATCTACCTGGGACATAACCTGCAATTATCCAGACGATGTCACTGAAGATGACTCCAACACCATTAAGTTAGAATTCTTTGAAAACAACAGAGGTGAAATCACCGAAGCGAAAAACCACGTCATCCAAGTACTCAGCAGAGTGACTCTCATACAAGTGTCAGACAGTGACCAGATCCCCAAAATTCATTTGACGAAGTCCAACGAGCACATTGTGCAAATAGACAACGCTGCTCTGGAAACACTGTTAACGGATAAACCACTGGGAAACATCACAGAAGTTAATGTTATATATGCAACAGCTGTAGCGGATATTGGGAAGCTTGGGGTCAAGACAATGGAAAAAATTAACAGGCATAGATGGCCAGCTTGGAAGGCAAAACTGATGCAAGAAATAAAGGAAATCAGATGTGAGCTTTCTATATTAGATGAGCCTCATTGGGAACCCAAATATCTCCACACGCAAATGCAAGAAGATTAAGCGAAAATCTAAGATTAAATCACTAATTGAAATTCCATCAATCAGGGAAATGCTAGAACAAAAAGTTCAGTTAAAGACACAGAGAATAAGACGATACGAAAAACGTTGTAGGTTCTATCGCCAAAATAAAATATTCCGAACGGACCGTAAGAAATTTTACAGGGAAATTGGAAAAGCACCTATATCTGTCAAAAAGCCGCCATCTATTGATAATGTGCAAACATTTTGGGAGAATATTTAGAGCAGCCCAAAGGAATATAACCCGAATGCAGAATGGATCCGACGCGACGAAGAACGAATACTGGATACACCTCTGCAAGAATGGGAAAATATAACGATAAATAATGTTAGGCAAGCTCTAACGAAATCCCCAAAATAGAAATCCCCAGGAAGGTGCCCAATTTCTGGCTCTATCACTGTTATAAATCCACAAAACCCTTGCAAAAACTCTATCAATGCTTGTAAATAATTCCAATGAAATTCCGGAATGGATCACTGAATGTATTACATATCTCAATCCAAAAACGAGTGAAACAGATGATCCGAAAAATTATAGGCCAGTAACATGTCTTTCCACAACGTAGAAGTTGATCACGTCTGCCCTGACAAATGAAATGTGCAAAGTTTCCCCTGTGTTAGTAAATTTCCTTAAGCACAGCATGGGAATGTGGAACACCACACTCTACCTAAATCACACCAGAGGCACTGCTATCTCCAACCGTCTGAATATCCGACGTGGAATATTTCAAGAAGATTCCGTGTCACCCCTTCTGTTTTGTTTGTCCTTAATCCCCCTTACGCATGAACTGAACAACAGTAACTATGACAAAAATATTCAATCACCTACTCTACATGGATAATCTCAAAGTCTTTGCCAAAGACGACAATGAGTTGAAGGGCCTCCTCAATATTGTAAAATGTCATAGTGACGTCATAGGAATGGACTTCGGATTAGATAAATGTGCAAAAAGTAACATTCAAGAAAGGGAGAATTACAGAAACACCCTCAATAGATTTAGACTTTGTCACAAAGATTAGGGAACTGGAACAAGATGAAGCTTATATGTACCTAGGAATTAGCGAAGGAGATGGCATACAACACACCCCAAATGAAGGAGAAGGTAAGAAAGGATTAATATAGGCGTGTGCGTCTGGTACTAAATACCGAGCTGAATTAAAAAAAATAGAATATCAGCCATAAACACCTTGGCTGTCCCTGTGGTGCAATACAGCTTTAACATCCATAATTGGACCATAGCTGACATTAAGTGAATGGACGCCATAACGAGAAATCTTCTCACTTGCTATCGCATGCATCATCCCAAAGCTGATGTTGACCGTCTGTATGTGCCCAGATCCGAGGTAGAGGATTAGTTCAACTAGAACTGTCCTACAAAACTACAGGAATTGGCCTTCAAAGATACCTGTAAACGACAGAAGACTGGATGATGATATGTGTCAAAAACATGAAAGTAGTAAGCGTCTTTATTCCGTAATAAAGGAAGCCAGAAAGTTAAGTTTCAAATGGGTGCAGAAATACAAGTAAAGCACAATACACCGACCGAAGTTGCAAAATACTTACTAAAGAGAGCAAAGAGAAATGCACTCAACCTGATACAGAATCGATGGCAAGATAAACCGCTTCATGGCCAATACTCTGCCCGTACCAAACAGGCTGATGTAGACAAACGCCGTACCCATCACTGGCTACGTAGTGCAGCGTTAAAAGTTGAAACGGAAGGTTTTATCCTTGCTGCACGGGAACAATGCTTGTTAACTATAAATTATCAAGCACATATACTAAAATATTATGTTAGCCCAAAATGTAGATTCTGTAATAAATATCCAGAAACGATTGATCATCTTGTATCAGGTTGCACGATATTGGCACCTGCTGAATATAAAAACCGGCACGACAGACTTAGCCAATATCTGCACTGGAAAATCTGCAACTTTTACAGGAAGGAAACTTAATGAAATTGGTATGAATATCACCCAGACCCGGTTACATAGATATGACCTTTTACAATTTTATAATACTCAACTATACACACAGAGAGAACAATCAAATCTAACTAACCAGACATTGTTATTAGAGACCACAAAAAAGTTCATCTTTATTGATATGCCATCCCTGCAGACTGCAATGTATCTTTGATGATCTTTAAAAAGCTATCGAAATACAAGGATCTTGAAATCGAAATTTAAAAAATGCGGCACATGGGAACATCAACAATCTCTGCTGTAGCTGGAGGTCTCGGATTGGTTGGAAAAGATTCCTGTAGACAAATTGAAAGGATTCCTGGAAGTACATGCTTTAAAGAAATACAAAGAATTGTTCTCACGAGTACAGCCCACACTTTATGGCTTTAATTATGTAAAATATGTTTGTGAGTTTTGTGTTTTTAATGATCAGTGGAAAATGTCATGATGCCATTTCTAACCTTAGGTCTATGGGCGGGACCGAGAAAGAAACGTGTACACACCAGAGATTAAAAGAAATTAAATAATAATAATATAAGCCACAAACATTTTGGCTGTCCCGATGGTGCTATACAGTTACAACATCCTCAACTGGACAACAGTTGACATTAAGCAAATGAATGTAAAAACAGGAAAGTTTAATGTTGTTCGTCTGTATGTGCCCAGATCTGAAGGAGGTAGAAGATTAGTTCAACTAGAACTATCATACAAAACCGCAACAATCGGTCTTTAAAAGACCTGGAAACTACAGTTGACGGGGTGATGATGAGTGATGAACATGAAAGAAATAAGAAAGTTTATTCAGTAATAAAAGAAGCCAACAAATTCAAAAGGGAAATTCAAGTGGGTGAGAAGTACAATAAACCACAATACACCTACTGCAGCAGCGAATAACCTAAATAAGAAAACAAAAACAAATGCAATGTACCAAATATAGAAACGATGGCAAGCTAAGATTCTTCAGTGGTTACGTAGTGCAGGATTAAAAGCTGAAACCGAAGTGTTTATCCTGGATGCACATGACCAATGCTTGTTAACTAGGAATTACCAACCACAAATACTGACAAATTCTGTTCATCCCAATTGCATATTCTCTGATAAATATCCAAAACACAATGACCATCTTGTATCAAGTTGCACAGTGTTAGCACCCACTGAATAGAAAGCCCGGTCTGAAGAATTGGCCAATATCCTCACTGGAAAAATAGGGACCTTGAAGTGGAAATCCTAAAAATGTAGCACATTAATAATTGAGGTTATAGTTGTATCCCTCAGGTTGATTGGACGTGGTTCATTGAAACGAATTTCTCGTAGTCCATGCCTTGAAGATTTCCTGGCAGCCCATACAAATACAAAACCTTATACAGTTCACACATTACGGAGAGCTTTATCTATGTGAAATGTATGTGATCTTTATTTTCAAAACAAAAATGATCAGTGGAATATGACACAAAGCCATTTTTAACCTTAGGTCTCTGGTTGGGACCCGGAAGAAAATGAGTATACAACAGAAACCCAAGGAAATTTTGATGATAAAATAATAATCCGCTAATACTTCTCAATCTATCAGTCAAGTAACTATACGTTAAAATCCATGAGTTTTCGTTGTTATCAAACATAAATGGTGCCATTGTTAAGACAAGGATATTTCTGCGACTCATTTAAACTTAAGATCATCGCCATTGGGAAATTAAAAAAGTCTCCATTATTTACATTATTGAAACTATTATCCAGTCAACAATTTAAAATGATAAATTGTCGTGTAAATAACACAAGAATTAAAAAAAACATTGCCATCTCATTTTAAAAGATATATTTACGAAAATTACTCAAAAATATCTTGAAATACTAAAGAGTAAATTTATTCAATAACATCGCCATCGGCTTCAACGACAGGCTCTAGACGACTATGGAATCTCCTGCAAGTCTGCAGGATGGTCTCCTTGTTTACGTTGGTGAATGCTGCCATAATCCTTGCCTTCAGTTCATCTTTGGTGTTACAAAGAGTTTTGTTGGTCTTTCGTTCAACTACATCCTACGCATAATAATTAAGGGGGTTGTAGTGTGGGGAGTTCAAAAATTTAAATACAATGTCAATCATTCAGACTAATGTCCTCATCTTTGTCGCCATATTTATCACAAAGTTGTACGCTCCGGCCTTCTTCAGGTGATTGGAATGTCGAACGGAACCCTTTATTTCGCTCACTGGGGTAGATTGTTCTAGTTCCACGTTTGAAGGATGTTATTTCCTGTTAATTTTCCTCTGTAAGTTCTCCACTGCCTTAATCGGGTATTGAACTCACACTCTTTTTTCGTTCTGTCACTGGATCTAACTAACGCCTTTACCCACTGTGCCATGTTTTCTTGAAGACACCTGTGCCTGAATTTCTGGGTATTATAAACCTAATGTCTTCAGCAACAATTTTTTACCAGTACTCATATTGCAATTTTTGTTGTTATCACAGTATGTTTTTACCAGAGCTCATATTGCAATTTTTGTTGTTATCGCTTTTCTCTGGCACTCCTTATTTCTGGTTCCTATATTGCATTCATTTATATGCTTGGTAGGCTCAGGAGATTGTTGTGGCCTAGCGTATGTGCTGATTCCTTAAGTTTACGAAATTTTCAATGGTGTTCTTTGTTTATGATCTCAGCCTGATTTCAAAGAGGGCGGTGATCTCTCTTCTCTCTCCATATGTGGTCAGCCACGCCTGATTTTTCGACCTACCCTCGTGTTAAAGTTTTTGGTGTACTTGAAGGCATACGTTAAGGGGACGGCCTGTCTCCCATTTATATTTTTTCTGCAGCTGCATGGGATAGCGTACATACAGTCTTTAGTCATGTTCTCCTCTATGGCAGGTCTTAATCGGGAGAGATATCTGCAAAGTGTCGTCAAGCTTTTGAAGGTTGTCCTGAATGTTATATGGACCGCAGATCCTTTGTATCTTCTCTGATAACTCTTTTTTTTCTGAGACTCATTTAAACTAAAGATCATCGACATTGGGAAATAAAAAAGTTTCATTATGTTTGCTTGGTCTGGTGATTCACGTTTCTAACCCTTTTCAGAAGATGACTGGGTTCATGTGGGAAGTAGACTTGCATCGGGTTACGCATCCACCTCGTTAGTAATATGGTGCCATTGTTGAGACGTCGGGTTATGCTCTTTAGTAATATCTCTTGCAAAATGGTGATGGCTCTTGAATATTGTGTAATGTCTTCGGGTAAATTTAGCAAAGTTCAAAAGTCAAACAGGAATCTGCTTTGACTGGTGTTGACAATCACAGATTTTGTTGCAACCCATTTTCTACTTCTCGATTTTTTTTACTCCTCAAACGGTTTGTCTCATCAAGATAATGCAAGCATCTATCATAAATGGATGAGACTAAACTGACCATTTGACTTGCAGGTATTCCTTGACTCTCAAGAACTTCAAATTTAAAGGATGTTTTTCAGGCTTAAATTATCTAAAGGAACATTCAGCACACATGGAATGTTTCTGTAACGTTGCAGATTTTAACCTCTGCCATTATTATTCAGGCCAAAGGAGGATCTGTACATTATCAAGTAGCTGTCTCTAATTTGGGGGACACTTCAGTTTAGAAAATAATAAATACGAACAGTTCCTAAAAATTCTTAGGCTCTTCCCAAAAAAGAAAACAGAAAGGACAACTAGAAAATCTTACTAAAACAATTTTCCTTGTCAGTATCATTCTATGACACATATATAAAAGAATGGATGCTACCTAAACAAACCATATATATATATATGTGTGTGTGTGTGTGTGTGTTTAAAAATTCTCAGAATTAATCTGTAGAAAAAGACAATATGCATGTGTGTGTGTGTGTTTTTTTTAGTTTTCCATGTCGACAAATGTTTTAAAAAAATTCAGAATTAATCTGTACAAAAACACACATATTTTCTTTTTCTACAGATTAATTCCGAGAAAATTTACGTATTTGTTGACATGGAAAACAAAAACAAACACACACACTCATATATTTTTCTTTTCTTTTCTCTCTCTCTCTCCCTCTCTCTCTCTCTAACTCTTTCACTCTCTCTCTCTCTCTCTATCTCTCTCTCTCTCTCTCTCATCTTCTGATTTTTAAGTTTATTGTGCGTATAAATGCGGAAATGGGTTTATACATTTGTGGTGACAAATGTATAAACCCATTTCCGGTGTCGGTTTTTAATTTAATTTAGGTCAGCGATTCAGTAATGAGTAATGCATCGGAAAATAATTCATATTTATCTGTACCTCACTCATTTAAACCGTCATTTAACTCCTCACTTTAAAACTTCACTTTTAGGCCTTCCTGTTCTTCTTTTGCCTGTTACCCTTCCCTACAGCTTTCATTTACCTCTCACATTCGACACCCACTCTCATTCATACATACACTCTCACTAAATTTTATTTTTTATTCCCGGAGTTATTTTTCTGATTTCTTTTTTGAATTTGTAGGTATGATGAATTGGATCGTAATGACGATTTCAAATGTAATAAATTATAACCATGTAATATTAGTGTCTTTTTTATATATATATATATATATATATATATATATATATATATATATATATATATATATATATCCTTTGAATTCAGTGTTTTCCTTCTCATAGTTTTGTTGACAACCCAGTCGGATGTGATAAAAAGATTTGTGTCGTTCCCAAATTTATTTGTACAGCAACGAATACAAGGAATTCGAACATAGATCCGTGATTTCTTTTTACGGCTCGTTAGCCGTTACTTTGCATGCAGATCCCCGATGTATGTATCAGCAAATTGGAAATTCCTTGTTCATGTCATAGAGAAAGATGAATGCAACCAATATATCTTTGTAAGCGAACCTGGGCATATATTCCCCATAGTTGTATACAATTGCATTAACACTCTGCACATGTCTCAGATATGGATGAAGCAATGAGATTCAGCCAAAGTTAGAAACATTAGAAATTATCTAGCAACGGCGAACCCATAATTTATCATGTGTAGACATTAAATGCTTTTTATGTATGTGTGTATACATAACTATGTGACTTGATTAGATTTATTTTCTGTGCATTTATTGAATTGTAGATATTCATTTTTTTTTTACTTAGAATGTACTCCTCTGATCAGTGATACATAGACGCAGCCATACATTCTTTGGAAGATATGAATGATGACAAAAGCTAAACTTATCTTAGCCGCCGCGTTTCGTTCTCTGAGTGACCTTATCAAGGTAAATGCATAGGTTTTATTTTGTTAAAAGTATACAAGAGCAAAAATGTTATTGTATTTTCAAACTTTTAAATAAAGGAACACTCAGATAGATAGATAGATAGATAGATATAGGTAATCATGCTTCAGCACTATATGTGCCTCTTCAGGTGCTTGAAGAAGCACCTGTAATGCTGAAATACGATTGCATCTCTACCTATAAAAGGCATGATGTGTGTGTGTGTGTGTGTGTGTGTGTGTGTGTGTGTGTGTGTGTGTGTGTGTGTGTGTGTGTAACGAATGCATGGCCGCAATTTAGACGGATTTGCACCAAAATGTACATGCACATGCTCCAAGTTAGCGAGAAGGCCAAGACCGACTTTGCATTTCCCAACTCCCGTCGATAGTAGAAATAATCGATTTTTTTCATGCTTCTACGGCAGTTTTCATGTAGTTTGCAGCCATTTTCTACTGGCCAGAGTGAGAGCCTATAGCTGACTGCCACGAATAGGCAGAGAGATTCTATTGGCCAGCGTGAGAGCCAACAGCTGACTGACACGAATGTTAACTAGCATGCTCGCATGCAAAAAAAAAATCGATAGCTGCATTCGTCACAAGTGGGAAAAATTTAAATCTGCATAGCACTTTATTCCAATTAGATCATTCGCTTGCTTAAACTCAACGTTGATTCTGATTCCGCAGAACTGGGTTGGGTGTGAAAAAGTATGTGTTGTTAACATTCTTTTTTTCATTCGGTTTTTCCAGTTACGAGTCCTTTTTTAAAGCTGATCGTTTTGTGTTCATTTTGTTTAGTTCTTTTTTTGTAACATATGTAATGTTTAGTATAGAGCTTAGAAAAAAATTGTGTGAGATAGGCAAGAAGTAAGGCATGTAGCAACACCAGCACGGCAAAGGGCACTCCTTTAAAGGCAAGGAAGGGCAAAAATATTTTAAGTCAAGTGATAGCGATTGCTGTATGAGTCGTACGATTTTTGAATCAAGCACGAGCAACGCCGGGCCATGCTGCTAATGTAGGTATATAGATACTATTTGTCAGCGGTAGAACTAGTCGTATATGTATATATCTATATTTATTAATATATACTTAATAGCTCAGTTATATTACATCGAGCAATATTTTATTAACAACACACTATGTGAGATATCTTATATTCATATATATATATATATATATATATATGAATATAAGAGCCGTTTTCCGAGCACACAAGTGTGCTAAGATGGTTATCTAATCTCTGTAGTAGAGACCTACTCAGAAACATTTGTGTTAGTTCAGCACCCAAAGAGCCCACTTGTACTTTATACTGCAACTATACTGAGCGAAACTTAGTGACCGTTTCTAGGAGATAAATAGTCATTAATTTGAACAACGCTATTACGCCAAGACCCTCGGTCACAATGACTTGTAATTTTGGGCTGACAACCATCGACACACACTAAACAGTTCCATTTATTCATTTTGTACTTACAAGACTTGGATCAAACCGTGGTATGATTTTCAGTTATGTCTCCAAGTTGCAGCACATTGGGATCATCTTCCCCTGACCGGTAAATTCCTGATAAATCTGATAGGAGAAGAAAGTCTCATGGTCAGAAAGCGTACATTTTCACTTCTATATTTTAGGAAAGGCGATATTTGAAAAAAAAAATTCTTTGTGTAGATTTATATTTTCTCAAGATTCGATAGCAGCACTTTCAAAAACTTTAGTCTAAGTGTTTTTTTTTCCTTTTTAATAAGTGTGACATTCTTTAGATTTGTTATACCTGACATGCGTATTCTATTATTAATAGACTCTCCCACACATAATAATAAGTAGTAGTAGTAGTAGTAGTGGTCGCCAGTTGGGCTCAGTGGTGTTGAGCGAGTCAGTCGATATCGGACATTGAAGTACCAACCATCACAACTAGATTGCTGCGTCATTAACTCTTATTTCAAGTTCCTAACGTTTTGTACGTCGAACCTTATAGGACGACTTATTGAAATACAAGCCTCCACTGTGAAAACTACAAGACTGAAGTTATTTCCGTGTATAGCAAATACATTTCATGAATTGTTATGTAACAGATAAAAGATAATTTTTGTTTTCAAATCTGCCATCAGTATGGCTAATGCTAACCTTCAGAATAGTGATAAATTTCGCCTTCTTGGGCTAATATCTTCTGCTGACATGAAATGAAAGATTATATTGAAACAATTACTAGATCTGCTACTAGGAAAGTTGGTTCTAGACAATTTTTCTCTCGAGAATCTTTTACATATTTACAAGTTTACTATTTGTCCTTGCTATGAATATTGCTGCCAGATCTGGTCTGTTGCTCCTGACATCTCGGCTCCAGTTCTTTCCCGCCGCCATAATGTAGCTTCCTTGTGCCTTTTCTATAAATATGTAATTTAATTTTTGTGATGAACTTTCCGCTGTGATACCTATACTTCATGAATTTAAATGCAATAGTACTAGAATGACGGTAAGGTCTCATCATTTTACAGTTAAAATGACTAGATGCTACCGTAAGTTATATTCTAATAGTTCCTTCTCTCGCTCTTCTCTTTTGTAAAACTGTCTTCCGTCTTCTTTCTTTACATTCAACATTCATCTTCAAAAATTTAAATACAATATCAATGGCCATCTTCCATTTTCCGAATTCTTTTTCTTTTATTGTTCACACGCTTTATTTTTTTATTTATTTCAGATTCTCTAAAACTCAGTAGTGGCTTTATTTTCTTGCTTGGGGTAAAATGATTAAATATATATGCTAATGCTCTATTTTTAATAATAATAATAATAATAATAATAATTGTTGTGGTGTCCACCCTCTAAAGAGTCTATGTTTGACTCCTCCGCCTACTATAAGATTATTAAGACACAACAGGATTAGGGGAACAGTGAATAGATTGAGCGCTAGTCGTGTAATACTCTTCTGGTGTACTTACGGTTTAATATACGATATATCTGCAAACCTGATTTTTGTTATTACTTAACTATTTACTTGGTCGCAATAATAATAATTATAATAATAATAATAATGCTCTATTTTTAATATTATTTTAATATTGTGAATTATATATAAAACACCTGCTGTTTGCACACACACAAAACACACACACACACACACACATATATATATATATATATATATATATATATATATATATATATATATATATATATATATATATATAATAGAAAGTTTATATATATCAATAGTAAATTTATCATCACTTAATTCCATATGCAAGTTCGATTCCTGGCATAAACAAAACAGATTGTTATATATGCTGATGTACTTCACCCAACGCAATAAATATATCTGTGTATGTGTTTGTGCTTACATTTGTGTGCATGTGTATATATTTTATGCATGTGTGCTTAATGTGTTGCGTGTGTGTGTGTGTGTGTTATAGCCGTCAGTAACAGGTGATTTTATTCCCCACTAGGTGCCTGTGGGTAACATTTCAAAGCTCAGATAAAAAAAGCCAATGTTACCAATATTTATTTTTTATAAGGCAGAAGGAAGGTCCGCAACTAGCAGATTGGCGCAATAATATCCCTCATTTAACACCCATTTGGTTTTGAGTCAGACTAAAAGAAGTTAAAAAAAAAACGATAAAAAGAGATGTAGTTAGATAGGTAGCCATAAATAAATCGATAAATATATATATATATATATATATATATATATATATATATATATATATATACATTGAAGATTTAAAAAAGCTGATATTTTGTATTATCTTCAAATACATTAAAAGCTCCCTGCAGCATGTATACACACGAACAGCTATATAATATACACATATTAAAAACATTTTTTTTTTATTTAATTACCATATATATTTTTCTTACTTCGCAGCCAACAGGCTTCTCTCGTTTATAACTCTGAACTAATCTGCCCCCAGGTAATCTTCCAAAAATATTTCCTTCCCACTGTCCATTAAACATTTTCTTTCTCCCTGATCATCATCACTCGAAGTAAAAAAAAAAAAATATATATATATATATATATCACGACTTCGATAGTGTTATTAATATTATCGGCTATGATATGCAACTCCCTGTGTCGCCCTACGATTTTATGATTAGAGATTGCGCTTGTAATATTTTTTATGTCAAGGAGTGGGCTTTACCTTTTTTTTTCTATCCTGCACAGAAGTCTTTTTATTAGATTTATGGGAAAAGCATGTTGCCCATTAATTACAATTTGTGTTCAGGCTAAAGGTGAAGTACAAGTAGGTTTCAATCTAACTAAAATATGCTTTCAGAAATGTGTTTTTAGAAAAGTTTTCAACGTTTGAAAATTTGTACTAAATAAATATAATAACGTATAAAAACAAGCAGTTTGTTACAATTAAATATTTCGTAGAGTCTAACAGTTGGAAAAAGGTAAACAGATTTTTTGGTTCAACCCAAAGACAAATTTATAGTGATTTTCCAAGCGTAGCTCAGATGTGGCACAAGGCCGAAAGTATGGGACACCCAGTGAGGATCGAGCTCACTACTCAGTCGTAATTGTTTCTAGCGAAACAAGCTTGCTAACCATTACACCACATTGAGGTGCCCCCAAAGACAAATTTATAATCTAAGAAAAATACTATGCAATGGTTTTGGGTGTGGATGTGTTACCGTGTCTATAGCCAGATAACTATATAACAACTTTTTGCATCTCTGGTGTTTGGTTTGTTATGTTTTACGGCATATCAACACCTCAATGGGTTATTTAATGCCGATAATTTTTATTGCCGGTAATATATTTTATTTTTCAAAAATTCATTGCTAGTAATAATTTTTTCCTCAAAAATTTATTGCTGCTAATAATTTTTTTTACAAAGTATTTCTGGTATTAAAACCTACGTTTTACACTTTCATAATGTTTGAATCCCAGTTTGTTGGTTAACTATTTACCCATAGCTGGGACCCTAACAGGTGCTACCCCCCCCCACGAGTCAGGGTAGACCTGGGAACACCATTAAGAGGTGGTACCACGCTCTTCAAAACCTCATGTCAGAGGCCTTCCTGTTGGACGTAGTTTATAGTCTTACCCAAGACGCGGATTTAGTTTATCGTCATACCCAGGATGCGGATGTACTTTATCATCATACCCAGGATGCGGATGTACTTTATCATCATACCCAGGACGCGGATGTACTTTATCGTCATACTCAGGACGCAGATGTAGTTTATCGTCATACCCAGAAAGCGGATGTAGTTTATCGTCATACCCAGAACGCGGATGTAGTTTATCTTCATACCCAAGACGCGGATGTAGTTTATCGTCATACCCAGGACGCGGATGTAGTTTATCGTCATACCCAGGACGCGGATGTAGTTAGTTTGTCGCCATACCTAGGATGGATCCCTGTTGTACATATCCGTCAAAACTAAATTATTCTATCCTATTTTATAAACAAATAATGTTCTTTTTAATTAGTTAATGTGCCAATTTTTATTTCAAACATGTTCAGAATTATATGATTATACAGGAATAAAATAGAAATTAGGATGGTCATATAAAATGACCCCTAAATTTGAGATCGTAATTACAAGGGTCCAAAATCACTTTAGCACTTCCTGTTACCGCGGAGGTGAACGTAAAGGATAAAAAAGATTCACATCAAAACGCACAACGCACAAATATCTCGAAGAGCCAAAAGGGATTCTGCGATCGAAGATAGTTTGTTCTAGAGAAGGATTTTATTAGCTTCATCCTTGAAATTTTAGGAATACTGTATTTTACATTTCAGTGTACACAACGCTATGTGTAGCAAGATTTCTAACTATACATGATGGCTATACATTTTAAATGTATAAGAAATTAGTCCGTTGGCGGTTTAGATAATCTGACAGCGCACGAGAACGGAGATATTAAATTATTACAGAGTTACATAGCAATAGGAAAGTTCAGATCCAATGACAAGCCCCCTTGAGAAGGACTAAAGAAGTGTTATAGAGAAAATATTTAGTAGCTTCATCCTTGAAGTTTTAGGAAAACTATATTTCACATTTCAATGTACGCAATGTTATGTGTAAGAAGAGATTTCTAACTACACTATAATGGGTATACATTTTAAATGTGTAAGAAATTAGTCCGTTGGTGGTTTAACTAACCTGACAGTGCACGAGAATGAAGATATTAAATTATTAGAGTTACATAGCAATAGGAAAATTTAGATCCAATGACAAGCCCCCCACCCTTGAAAATGACTAAAGAAGTGTCACAGAGAAAATGTTTAGTAGCTTCATTCATGAAGGTGTAGGAAAACTATATTTCACATTTCAATATACTTAACGTGATCTGTAGGAAAAGATGTTTAACTATACGTAACGGCTATAGATTTTAAATATGTAAGAAATTAGTTCATTACGGGGTTACATAACCTGACATATATTAAATTATTAGTGAGTCAAATAGCAATAGGGGAGTTCAGATTCAAAATATCACAAGTCCGAAGTTGTGATTCCAAGGATCGTCGAATCAGTTTCGTAAGTCCAACAACAGAAAATACTGGGACCGTAAAATAAATGGGTAAAAATTCATATCACAATTCGGAACGCAAAACTTCACGCTAAAAACAATTCTGTGGTCCAAAGCAAAGTTCTTTTATTGAAGTAAGAGAGGATATGATTGGTCGAGACTGGAGTGGACACGAAATTACCATATTTCGAGGCTTACTAATGTCGTCGCTGTCAAA
>CAHIKZ030000249.1:665000-700000 GCA_903632075.3 Acanthosepion pharaonis | reverse complement strand
ACTTTTAGTGTTTGACGTCAGGGTCGACGCTATATAAGAATTGTCCAAATTGCGACTTGCAAAAGACATTGCAAGCAGAAAAAAATACATTCCTAAAAATACGTTTAATTTGAAATCTATGCTGCATTTTCAAATTAAATGCTGTCATATGTTTTTTTTTTTTTTTGTGGTGCATATTTTTTTTTTATTAATTTGGTTGTAAATTTTGTTAAATAGATTTAATATCTTTGATCCTAAATGGAATGATATTTTATTACTGAAAATTTGTTTATATTTTTATTGTAAATGCTTTTAATATTTGTAATCGTCATATTTTAATTTAAACTAAAATATTAACAAAATAGTAATACCATCTATCGATATAGGTAGAATTATATAATTTAACCTGTATTATGGTGAACAGAATTTTTGCTAATAAATGAATTTTCTTTTTCTACGTGTTTCGCCCATTCGTGGTTTTGGCAATCATTGTTCTCCAAAATGTTTTTCTTTCTGTGCTGTGCCAAGGTTCCCGTCTCGCGTTCAGCTATCTATTCAAACAACCTCATCAGGTATGTTGCTCGCTGTCTCCCCCATATCTTTCTTACGCCCAGTATGCCCTGTGAGACTTATTTTTCCAAGCCCTCCTTCCTTAGTATCTGTCCGCGAAGTTTCAGTTGTCATTTTCTTATTCTGAGTGTTCTTTTTTGTTCTCATTTTCTCTTCCTCGTTGCCTACTAGCTCCGTCCATATAATTCTCATTATCCTCCTGTAGAACGACATTTTTTTATGTAGTTTTCTTTTTAGCCGTGGAAAAATATCCAGCATCCACTTCCATATAAAAGGACGGATATCACATAGCAATCCAGCACTCATTTCTTTGTTTCTAACGAATATTTTCAGTTTCTCAATGCTTTGCTTAGCTTTTTGAATGCATCTTTCGTGTTTATGATTTCGATATAGTATATTCCATCCTCTGTTAAAACACTTCACAGATATTTAAAGTTCTGTGCTTGCCTGATGTTGATATCTCCAATTTGTAACTCGCATCTTGGGTTTTTTGTCTTACTCATGACCATACCTTCTGTCTTCAGGCAGATGATCCTTAGTACATTTTTCTCTATTTCGTTTACTACACTGTCTGGGACGTCCAGTCAATTTATTTCCTTGTTATCAACACAGTGTCATCTGCGCATCTTAATTGTTAAAATCACGCCCACCGATTATAAATCCTGGTTAGCTTTTTTGTTCCATAGTATAGTGCCGTTGTAGAAGTTGAATAAATCTGCAGAGAAGGCACATCCTTGCTTTACAACGCTTTCTATTTAGGTGTAGTATAAGTTCTGCATTTTTATAGCATATTTTATATGAATTACTATATAATTATTATAAATCTCACCCAAATTTCTTCACTGTATATCCTTGCCCGACACAGATAATGCACGTAAGGAGCGGCTAAGGGTCAATAAGCAGACGTGGCTCTTGGGGCAATGTTCCGAGGTTATCCGTATATATGGATGAGTATCGTTGCGGAACTGAGTGAGTAACAGAGAGAGTGGGAGGGAAAAGAGAGAGAGAGAGAAAGAGAATATTAAAGACGTATCGTGTATCTTTGTGATCTTCTCTTTTTAACTTAAGTTTACTTTTCAAATTTAATTTCAGATAAATACTTTCGTTTAAGTTCGTGTTTTTTTTTTATTTATTAATTTAATTCTTTGTTTTTTTCCAACCATATTCCTCTATTTTCGTTTCGTTTTTTATTAAATTTTTTCCAACCATATTCCTCTATTTTCGTTTCGTTTTTTATTAATTTAATTCTTTGTTTTTTTCCAACCATATTCCTCTATTTTCTTTTCGTTTTTTATTAAATTTTTTCCAACCATATTCCTCTATTTTCGTTTCGTTTTTTATTAATTTAATTCTTTGTTTTTTTCCAACCATATTCCTCTATTTTCGTTTCGTTTTTTATTAAATTTTTTCCAACCATATTCCTCTATTTTCGTTTCGTTTTTTATTAATTTAATTCTTTGTTTTTTTCCAACCATATTCCTCTATTTTCGTTTCGTTTTTTATTAAATTTTTCCAACCATATTCCTCTATTTTCGTTTCGTTTTTTTATTAATTTAATTCTTTGTTTTTTTCCAACCATATTCCTCTATTTTCTTTTCGTTTTTTTTATTAAATTTTTTCCAACCATATTCCTCTATTTTCGTTTCGTTTTTATTAATTTAATTCTTTGTTTTTTTCCAACCATATTCCTCTATTTTCGTTTCGTTTTTTATTAAATTTTTTCCAACCATATTCCTCTATTTTCGTTTCGTTTTTTATTAATTTAATTCTTTGTTTTTTTTCAAACCATATTCCTCTATTTTCGTTTCGTTTTTTATTAAATTTTTTCAACCATATTCCTCTATTTTCGTTTCTGTTTTTATTAATTTAATTCTTTGTTTTTTTCCAACCATATTCCTCTATTTTCGTTTCGTTTTTTATTAATTTAATTCTTTGTTTTTTTCCAACCATATTCCTCTATTTTCGTTTCGTTTTTTATTAATTTAATTCTTTGTTTTTTTCCAACCATATTCCTCTATTTTCGTTTCGTTTTTTATTAATTTAATTCTTTTTGTTTTTTTCCAACCATATTCCTCTATTTTCGTTTCGTTTTTATTAATTTAATTCTTTTTTTTTTTCCAACCATATTCCTCTATTTTCGTTTCGTTTTTTATTAATTTAATTCTTTGTTTTTTTCCAACCATATTCCTCTATTTTCGTTTCGTTTTTTATTAATTTATACGCAACATTTGTTCCTTTGTTCAGATTTTACGCTCAGAATTTCTCTCATTTTCTCACCGTCTTCTTTAATATGACACTTTCTTTTTTTTTTTTTCATTTTCTTTCACATCTCATTTTTGTTTTATTTCATTACCTTTATTTCGCTCTTTCTCTTTTTTTTTTTTTTTTCTTCCTCTGTTTTTCCTTTCTTCATTTTTTTTCTTTAGAATCCTCGTTGCTTTTACTTTTATACTTATTTTATTTTTCCTTCTGTTTTTTCCTTCTGTTATTTTTTCTTCTATTTTCCTTCTTTTATTTTTCTTTGTTTAATTTTTTTCGCTTTATATTTCTCCTTCCTTTATTTTTTCCTCGTTTATATTTTTTCTTTCTTTATTTTCCTTTCTTTCATTTTTTCTTCGTTTTATTTTTCCTTCTTTTCTTTTTCTTTCTTTTATTTATTCCTTCTTTTATTTTAACCTTCATTTTATATTCCCTATTTTATTTATTCCTTGTTTAATTATTTCCTTGTTTATTTTTTTCCAAGTTTAATTTTTTCCTTGTTTCTTGTGGTATGGGACCACAGCTTAGTGGATACCTCAAAACTAATTAGTCATTGTTTGCTGTATAAGGGGACTAACCCTTACTCCTTAGCGAAACACTGAATTATTATGATATTGATTCTGTCTATTGTGTCCTTTAGGATTTTACCACTTTTCTTCCTTGTTTTCATTCCTTTTATATTTTCATCATTTTTTTTCTATCTTTATCTCTTTCACTTCATATCATTCTGTCTTTTATTCAGTTTTGCTTTGTCCTTGTTTTATTTTTCCTGTTTCTCTCGCAAAATCCGTTTTCTTTACATGTGAACGTTTTTATAGATTTTTAGTAACCATCTTTGTGGATTTTTACGTCATACCTTTCTCTTTATTCCTTTTTCGCTGTCTCAGATTTTTTTTTTCATTTTCTCTTTGTTTTTTCAATCGATTTTTCTTCTTCTATTTCTGTTTTTCTCTTTTTCTCACAATTCTCTTAAACTTTCCCCCTTTTATTTCTTTATTGCTTTAATTTATTCTTTTTTTTTTTCTATTTCTTTCTATAATATCACTTCTTCTATATTTCCCTTCTCATCTTTATTGGTGTCTAACATGTCCTTCTTTTTTTTTTAAATATTTTGTTCTTTTATTTCATTTAGTTTTTCTCGTGTTTCTAATAATATATTTTACTTCTTTCTTTCTTTGTTGTTTTCTTTCTTCCTTTTCTTTCATTTTTACTCCATTTTATTTCTTTATTTCACTCCCTGTTTTTTTTTTGTCTATCACTGCCTTCATTTTTTTATGTTTGTTTCTTTTTTTTTGCTTTTTATTCTTACGAAATGTCATTAATCCTATTTGTCTTACTTTCTTTTTATCTCTCTTTCATCTTAATTTTCTCCTCTTTGTTTCTTCACCTTTTCCGTCACTATTTTTCTTTGATTCCTTCATTAATAAGTTTGTACTATTTTATTATTCATATACATTACTAAGACTTCAAATTCTGTCCAATGATCTTGTTAATCTTTCTCTCTCTCCCCCACACGCACAGACACAGATACAACACATACACACACATACATATATATAAATATTTTAATATATTTTATTGTTAGACGTTATTTATATAGACAATAAAATATATTAAACTAATTGTCGGACTTTATCCGTATCGTAGTGTGTAAGTGATATATATGATGGACTCTCCTGTCGTATTCGAGGTATTATGGTCAAGCAGCTCAGTTCCTAGGAACAAACAGCCCAGACACCAGCACGTATGATTTGATTATAGTGGTGAAGGCTTTGTGCAGAACCAACCACATTTTTTAAAGGGCTGAATACAGTGACCTGATGCAATACGTGCCACAAGGTCCCTAAACGGCCGTCCGCAGGTTTTGAATTCAGAGTTGTCCTTCTCCTAGACCAGTTGCCATATCCAAGGCTATAGAACCCAGCCTGTCCTGCTGGAGGGAGAAGACGAGGATTAATACCTTTTCCCAAATTAATGTTATAAATGCGACCGAATTAGAACTCTGCTCTCCGATTCCACCATTACTTCAACGTGCCTCCTAATACACACACACACACACACACACACACACACACACACTATATATATATATATATATATATATATATATATATATATATATATATATATATATATATATATCCGATGCAATGAGAACGAAAGTAATATACAAATTATAACGTTCACAGCATTTATCCAAAAGAGGGCTCGATACCGGAAGTAGAGAGATAATTATTTATTATAAATTAATCATATAGACAAAAAACACATTACTCTCTAAAAAGATGCAACTTCGTTTCGGTGCTTTTCAATTGCACCTCGACTGGTGAGAATCAAATATGCTTATGAACAATTCTGCTTTTAAGCAAACCGTAAGTGAAACGTCACTTTCTTTTTTTCCATTTGTTTAAGAAAAAATATACATAAAACAAAAAGGTCACTGAGTGAAACAATAGTGCTTGTTGATTGCAGTTTGGTGAAGGATGGGTGGGGGTGTTGAATACTGGCTAATCTGGATTAGAATCCTTGCCGATAAACGACGGTCAAAAGTTTAGGCACAGCATCTCACAAGTGTCCAAAAAGTGAGGGGTTGAGGAGGAAAGGTAGGAATATGAGATAGTAATACGATAGAAGAGGTAGGAGGGATAAATTCTAGCGATAGTTGTTGTAGTAATTGGGAATGCTTTTTTGGTTTACTATAAAAAAAACGAGCTAAAGATGAATTGCATATATTTATGTTGGAGTTATCACGACTGGTTCCGTAATCAATGAAAGTGTTTAGTAAATTAATAAATTTAGAAGTGGTGATTTCTTCTTTGTATGTTGGATTTTAAGTTTTTCGGTTGTAAGAAAAAACGTTTTGATTTAGAAATTATGTATAAGTAGAAAAAAGTATGGGATATTAATATAACATTTATAATCAAATTTTGACCTATTCTCGGACAGTATAACGTGTAGAATAAGTATGGGTGTAAAACAATTTTTTGAAAGTATTACTCGTAATATATATGCCAAAAATATATATTTTAAGAAAAATAATCTAATATAAATTAGTGGAGAGTTACATAAGAGGGTAGGAAGAATATCAAAGGAGGTGAGTTATGATTTTAAACGTTTAGAGTTTGGGAATTAAGAATTTAGCAAGATTGTAATGTTAGATCCTTAATATATTTACAAAAGAACGGTTCTTTGGTTTAATAATTGGGTGTTGTTCAAAAGCTCAATGATATATATTTTCTCCTTCAAACATAAAAAGCAAGGTTCGTTCAGAGAATTTCAGGTTCTGGCTTGTGTTAGGATATTCCATTTAACCTTAGGCGTTTTTCTTTCCTCCTTCAGTTTCCAAAAATATTTCAAAAGTGATGTCATCCACCCTTCCCCAAACTGCTATCAACAAGTAATATTGTTTCACTCCGTCAACTTTTGCTTTATGTATATTTTTTCTCAAACAAATGGAAAAGAGGGAGTGATGTTTCACATACGGCTTGCCCACAAGCAGAATTGTTCGGCTTCCCGCCTTGCTTGGGGTGAAACGCTTAAAAAAAAATTTAAAAAATAACCATTTTTGGTTCTGACCTGTCGAGGTGCAGTTGAAATGCACCGAAACGAAGTTGCATATTTGTAGTGAATTAAATGTTTTTACGTCTATATGATAAAATATAATTATATATATATATATATATATATATATATATATATATATATATATATATGTATGTGTGTGTGTGTGTGTGTGAAGGCATCTTTTCGACACATATATATAGGTCTGATGATTTGGATCATTTACGATTCCAATGGAATAAATTAACCATGGAATATTAGTATTTATATTTTTATTATATCCTTATGTCCTAGACATTGAGTTCTACCTGGATCCTTCCTCTTGGAAAATTTTTTCTGAAAAATATACATGTATATTTTTAGATATATTTTTCATATGTATGTATATTTTCCACTAATCATCTATATATATATATATATATATATATATATATATATGAAAATCCGAATCATGCTGTTGTTGATATATATATATATATATATATATATATATATATATATATATATATATATATATATATATATATAGAGAGCGAGAGAGAGAGAGAGAGAGTGAGGAAGGGAAGCATTCAGTACCGCATGGTGACTACTCCTTTCATAATTCAGTATCGACGATCACTCTCTCTGATATTGAACCCTCTTCTTCTATGAAAGCATGAATTGAAACTATATATATATATATATATATATATATATATATATATATATATGTCCCTCTTGTCTTCTATCTTTCCTAATGGTGTCAAGTTTTCCAAACACTCTTTCTTCATTGTGTGCCCATGAAATTTAAACACTCTCTTTCAGTTGTTAAGTATAAGGGTCCCTTTTGTTTCTTTTTCCTTTAAAAAGCGTGACCTGTCAGTGGGGGAAGCTCTTGCCGTGTCAAACTCTTTGCCTAAAGGCAGGGAGGAACTCGGACGAGACTCTGCCGAAGGGCAGAGTCTCGTCCGGGGAGTTAGACAGATACCCGATCCTGCGTATGCGGGGTCTATGGGCAATTTTTACCCGACCCCACGGGCTCGGATATCTCCACATTAAATTTTGCCTTGTGCCACATCATACCTCGTGGGGATGCAGGTAAATATCGTAATATGCTGTCTACGTAGTCTACCACTAGCAGTGGTTTACCTAATTCACGCCGCTGGCGAGTATTGTATTTCGTTGATTTTATAAGGATTACCATTTCATTTCCAACCTTCGTTTTGGTTATTCCTCATTCAGTAATCCTTTCTAGGTTGCAACAGACAAAGAGAGAGAAAGAGAGAGAAAAAAGTGTGACGTCGTCCCCTGGTCGCAGCGCTAACTGTAACGTCCTATCCTGGTCTACCACGGCACTAGTTGTGACGTCCCCAAACAGCACCAATTGTGACGTCCTCGCCGCGGCGCAAGCTGTTCGCTCCTCGCTGCTCCGTTCGGGTGTCGCTGCTCCAAACGTGACGTCCGCCTGTCGCGTCAGTCGTGTTGTCTCGTCCTGTGACGACCAACTGGCTTGGTATCGGTCGCGGCACCCAAATGTGACGTTCTAACCTTTTTGTGATTCGGATGGGAATCTGGTTAGATTTGATATCAGCCTCGTCGTTCCCAACTCGCTTCCAACGCCTGGTTACCAAGGTAACTGCATAGATCTCCAGTCTGCCTACCCACGTTGTGAATTGATCTTAGACAGACGAGATCAATCAGTAGTTGGGGCCGTAATGCAAATCGAGTTCAACGGGGGTGACACCACACAAATATGCATAAAAGAAAATGAAATGAAAACTCAAAAGTTCAAGGTATCAAAGAAAAAGGTAACAAACTTTATGTCTAGTTGTTCGATACAGAGGGCTGCATCTATCTCCCGACCCGTTCTATGGATTGTGACACGTCGTTTTCCGTTAGGCGAGTTTTAACGCTTCAAGTTGTTTGCTCTCTAAGAAATTGGTTTTTCGGTGTGTCTTCGGACGAAAGTCGAAAAAAACTTATTTTGGTGGTCTGGATCTAAGTCGCTCTTCAAAATAATTGTTCTTGGGTTGAAGAGGAGTCCGGAATTTGCGTGAATCTTGGTCAGCTATCTGCGAGGCGGCTTCAACTGGAGACTGACTCTGGGAACTGAATTCCTGGAACTGCTGGAACTCAACTCAAACTCAACTGATTTCTGCTCGTTGGGGCTTCGCTTATATGGACGCCGACCAAAACCGGGGTGGGTCTGTCGGCGTCGGGGTTTCCTCGATAATTCTAAATACATATCCACCTCTCTGGTTAGGAATTTCCACTTTTTTTCCATTTTTGGGAGCCTTTACTTACTCCCACCTTCTCACCATACTTCAGAGGGCGTGAACTGCCCTCCCCACTTCTTCGTAGCAGCTTCTCATACCTACACTCTGGATGAGGCGGCGACACGACTCGACCAATGATGTCTTAGTCGGGCGTGGACGAATCCGCGGCTTTGTTTCAGGAAGAAAAAAAAATATCTTGCTTAACTAAAAAAAATTATCCCTTCTTTTCCTTTTCTTCCTCTTAATCGCCGTTATCATTTCTCTAGCCGCAAACGAGGCAATATGAACAATGGCGGTCATAACTCTTGTTCTACACGTGGTTTTCGTCAGGTATTTTATTGCCAGTTATCAGAATGGGTGGTCTTCTTAACACGGCCAACGTCGCCCCGAAAAGACATTTCTAAATATCTTGCTTAACTAAAAAAATTTATCCCTTCTTTTCCTTTTCTTCCTCTTAATTGCCGTTATCATTTCTCTAGCCACAAACGGGACAATATGAACAATGGCGGTCATAACTCTTGTTCTACACGTGGTTTTCGTCAGGTATTTTATCGCCAATTATCAGAATGGGTGGTCTTCTTAACACGGCCAACGTCGCCCCGAAAAGACATTTCTAAATTCCCATTCATTCCCCTTCGGTACATATTTCTGATAATATAATTTTATTATCGCAGGCCAAGGATGTTCCGTCGAAAGAATTCGGTCAGTCGTGCGTGTGGCTTTGATACAATTAATTTTTCCTATCTGTCCAAAGTCCTTTTAGTTGCCTGCTTTTCGTCACTTATCGAAATAACATTTTCATTTGAATTTTTCTTTGGCCAGTCGACCAGCAGTTTGTTTACGTATCCTTAGATAATACAGCCGACGCCAAAACATATCTGATTCTTTCTTTCTTTCCCTTTCTTTTTACTCAGAATTTCCCTGTCATTGTAATGACACCTTTTCGCCATTTGTTACTTATCAAAATATCCATTGTCTCTTAGCCGTGTGTGTGTTCTGCTTATCACCCACGATTCGTCTCGCCTTTCTTTCTGCCTTCTTTTCTTTCTTTTCCTTTTCTGCCTGGTTAAATGGTGCCACAAAGAAAAAGGAGGAAGCGAAAGAGAGAGGGAAAAAGAGAGAGTGAGAAAGAGAGTGTGAAAGAGAGTGTGAAAGCGAGAGAAAGATTGAAAGAGGGAGAGAAAGGGAATGAGAGATAAAGAAAAAGAGAAAGAGAAAGATAGTGAGAAAGAGAGAAAGAAAATATCATATACCGTACCTATGAACACCTATCGTATCTATCGTAATATGATGTCTGTGTAGTCCACAACTGGCAGTGGTTTACCTACTTCACGCGGTTGGCGAGTATTGTATTTTGTTGATGTTTTAAAGATTACCATTTTCATTTCCAACCTCCGTTTTTGTTATTCCTCAGTCAGTAGCCTTTTCGAGGTTACAACAGAAAGAAAGAAAGAAAGAAAGAAAGAAAGAAAGAAAGAAAGAAAGAAAGAAAGATAATGTCTATGTAGTCCACCACTAGCAGTGGTTTACCTAATTCACGCCGCTGGCGAGTATTGTATTTCGTTGATGTTATGAAGATTACCATTTCATTTCCTACCTCCGTTTTGGTTATTTCTCATTTAGTAAACCTTTCTAGGTTACAACAGCCACAGAGTGCCTCACTGCTCAAAAAGATTCTTTTTATCCTTTTACAGAAAGCACACTTCTGATTTTCTCGAAAACTCATATCTTCGTATCTGAAACGTAAATAAAGCAATTTCTAAAGAAATAATGGATTTATTAGTTAATTCAACTTTTTATTGCATCAAATGCTATATTTTAGTGGATACCCATTTTGGATTTTATTTTTTTATCAATTTCGGCTAAAAAATAAATCTACTATTTTTTTTTAGAAAATACACACACAGAAAAACGTGTATGCATACAGTTATGAAACCATATACGCATATCAATATACACATACAAACACATAAAGACATATAGAATCTCACCAATACACACACATATACGCATTAATGAAGGAAAAGAATGCATGGTCTAATTTAGAACTGGGATCAATAAACACTTGAACAATCAATCTTCCTTTTCTAACATCATATGGCGAATATTAAATACCATCCAAAAATTTCAATATTTTTATCTTTTATTTATCGAGAATAAATTTCCTGGGTTTAACGTTAATCATCCTTACTAATGCGTATTCTTCTTTTAAGAAGTTTTCGTTTGTGTTTTTCTCACGAAGCGCAAAGAGCGACGAACTAGGGAGCTATTAGTTTTTCATCTTAGTTCATAACAATGTCCACCTGCATCTTTTGCTTTCAAATGCCCTCAAGATTTTTCCCTTTGGCGATTAAACTACAAAGAAATGAATAGTTGGGCATTGAGTACACTCTGAAATCATGGCACCATTGGTGTGGATCCATACACAAGCCTTTTGCTTTATTGATCTTGTTTGAGTTCTTGTCCACATGTGGCAAGTTTTAATATTTCAAAAAATTACGTCTTCAGGGTTTTTTTTTTTTTTTTTTTTTGACGGGGCCATGAGACACGTGAATAGAGAGACTGAAATTTGTAGAAAATACGACGGCTTATTTTTTTTTATTTTTTGGAAACCATAAAAATACTTTTTTTTTTTTTTTTTTGCTTTTGCTTCTTTCTTTCATTCCCTGAAATAATTAAATTTTTTGTCCCCTTTCTTTTTCTCCAGTCTTTGATTTATACTTTCTCCAATCAATCGTTTCTTTCCCTGTTTCTTCTTCATTTTTTTTTCGAACATTTCTTTCATATCACTTCTTTTTTTCTGGCTATCCTTCTGTCTTCCTTTCTATCTTTCTTTTTTTTTCTTTCTTTTTATAAGTGGGTCGTCTTTTCTTTTGTTCAACGTAAAACCTTCCAATGACTTTTCATTATTACTTTTTATGATCTATTTTTTATTTCTCCTTTTCTTTTTTATTTTTAGATTTTTCTTTAGTTTCTTTCTTATCTTTTTACTGTCTTTCCTTTTTCTTTATTTTATTCTCTTTTTTTCTTTCTTTTTTCTTTCTTTCATTTTTTCTTTTTATTTTCATTCTTTTTAGTTTCTTTCTTTTTTCTTTCTTTTTATTTTCTTTCTTTTTATTTTCTTTCTTTTTTTCTTTCCTTTCTTTTTCCTTTTTCTCTTTCCTTTTTCTTTTTCCTTTTTCTTTCTTCTTTCTTTCCTTTTTCTTTTTTCTTTTTTCCTTTTTCTTTCTTTCTTTTTCTTTTCTTTCTTTTGTTTTCTTTCTTTTTTTTTTCTTTTTTATTTTCTTTCTTTTTCTTTCCTTCTTTCTTTTTCTTTCTTTCTTTTCTTTCTTTTATTCTTTCTTTTTTCTTTCTTTTAATTTTCTTTTTTTTTCCTTCTTTCTTTTTCTTTCTTTCTTTTTCTTTCTTTTATTCTTTCTTTTTTCTTTCTTTTAATTTTCTTTCTTTTTATTTTCTTTCTTTTTCTTTCCTTCTTTCTTTTTCTTTCTTTCTTCTTCTTTCTTTTTTCTTTCTTTTTATTTTCTTTCTTTTTCTTTCCTTCTTTCTTTTTCTTTCTTTCTTTTTCTTTCTTTTATTCTTTCTTTTTTCTTTCTTTTTATTTTCTTTCTTTTTCTTTCCTTCTTTCTTTTTCTTTCTTTCTTTTTCTTTCTTTTATTCTTTCTTTTTTCTTTCTTTTTATTTTCTTTCTTTTTCTTTCTTTCTTTCTGTTGAAACTTGACTAATGCATGGAATAATAATACAACACAAAATGTACTTAGAACAAAATGTATTGAAACAAGAAAGTGTACACAATATTTACATATAGTCTTTTGTATATTCTTGGGAAGACCGTTCCTGGAGAATGTGTTGACTGAGTCACACTCGGGCAATGTCTCTGCTTGAATCTCTTGATTCCCCTCCTCTCTTCCCGGTACCAACCATATTTATATGGTCGGTACTCCACTATGCAAATTAGGTGGATCCTACCACAACACTTTCTTATTTTTTCTTTCGTTTTTTTTTCTTTCTTTCTTTTTTCTTTCTTTGTTTTTCTTTCTTTCTTTTTCTTTCTTTCTTTTTATTTTCTTTCTTTTTCTTTCTTTATTTTTTCTTTCTTTTTCTTTCTTTCTTTTTTCTTTCTTTCTTTTTATTTTCTTTCTTTCTTTCTTTTTATTTTCTTTCTTTTTTCTTTCTTTCTCTTTTCTTTCTTTCTTTTTCTTTTGTTTTATTTTTGCATATGTACATTTTCTTTTTTTTTCAACGTAAAATAAAGGAAATCAGTTCCATCATTACTTTTTTATTTCTCCTTTCATGATTTTATCTTTTATAGATTTTTCCTTCATTATTTTTCTTTTACTTAATTTCTTTCTTTCTTTCACTTCATTCGTTAACACCTTCTTTCTCTCGCATGAAACTACAAGAGATTCCAAGATATACAATGAACAAATCCAAAGCAAGTTCTTAGTTCAAACCAATGTCAATGCTAATCGCCAAATTCAATGTTCTGTGGCCATTTATTTCATTTCGAAAACAAAAATAATATAAATTCAATGGAAATATACAAGACATTAATTAATAAAAGAATTTAAAAAAGAAACAAAAAACGTTGATATATCATTCCCAAGTTTAAAAGTCTGTGAATATTAATAACTCGCTTATTTTAAAACAATCTTCGATCTTTCTGCTTTCTGATAATACAGAAATGTAATGTTGAGCTCGTTGAAATAATATTGCCTTGATAATCACTGCTGAGCATCGTACGAAGAAAAATATCAAAGACGATCATCGAATGCAAAGTTCAAAGCCATAAAATGTTTCTTATCTTTGACTTCTAAAGCGAAATTGTTATTAAATTCATGCGTTTTCTTAATATTAGCTTAAATTCAGCTATTTCAATTCGAATGTGACCTTTACAAGTTAAAGAATCGTTCTGTCATTAATTTCGGCTAAAATCAAAAGAAGAATATTTAATCCCTGATGATGAACAAATAATTTACGCTTTTTAATTAAACTGGTTCCAGCATTTAAACAACGTAAATAAAATTGTTTTTTAATCTTTAATCGTAAAAGATAATTGCTGATCTTTCTAAATGGAGAATCAGAAATGAGTAATTACTATATTCAAATTGTTATTAGACTCAAAATCTACTGGTTATGAATTCGATAATCATTTGATGAATCTTAAATTTGATCTTGTGTCAGACACAAGTCTTTGTTTATTAAGTTCCGGTGAATAATTACAGATTTCAAATGCTTTATTTTAACATTTGTATTAACTCTAGTTTATAGGAATTTGTTTAGAAAAATAACAAAGAACATTTCTATTTTGTTTTGCCACTCCGATTTGAAGATTCAGTGCAACAGAAGTCGACTTATACAACGGTCATGCGACATGTGTATTATAAATGAAAACTTTTAAATTGATTCATGCCAGTTCAACTTGTGTGTTTCAAATTAAATAACTCATTGACTTCAACTCTAACTTACGCATATATATATATATATATATATATATATATATATATATATATATATATAAAATGAAATATATATATATATATATATATATATATATATACCCACGTATAGGATTGGTGTATACTGAACAAATACTATTCTTAAAGAGTGATCTATACATAGTAGAGCAAATATAATTATTTATTCGAAAATTATAGCATAATAATTATAGTGATGAATAATTATGGCATTGAATGTAGAATAAAGGTTTTAAAAACTTTTTCCTACATTCAACAACATGACTTGATAAGACACCAGAAGTGTTGAAACTATTTTGTAGTGATATTATAACATATTTATGTTATAATTTTCGAATAAATAATTATATATATATATATATATATATATATATATATATATATATATATATATATATATATTTAAAGATTTTTGTAGGTACAAAATTTAATGATCGAAATAAAAGTATAAAACTTAATATTACGAGACATATTAAAAAAAACGGGTGAATCGACTGGTTTCGCTCCCGCTCTTCAGGCTTCAACGGGAGATTTAAAATTGACACAGAAAAATGTACAATAAAAGGAAATTAGAAATCACACCTTGCCGTTGAAGGGACTCGTCCCGAACACCTATAGTTCCGCCATATGCGAACACCTATTAAAGAACAGAGATTATGCAGCCAAATTTAGTGTTGGCTGGTTCACCGTGTTGTCCCGGTCTCACTCTTTATTCCATCTAAAGGTTCCTGAGGCACTTTACATCGGTTCTCGCAAGCCTTCTTTGTGCAAACAACGTGAGTGTTTGTTGGGACTCGCTGTCATCTGTCTCTAGTCCCTTTTGCATATATATATATTTTTTTTTTAACATTTTTCTTTTACTTTTGACTAGCGTAAACAGTCTTATCAAACAAATGTACCTTTCAGCAGCGATTAATTCTGCATTCATTTATCATAAGAATAACCAACCTAGAGTAAATGATAATAATATCCGAATTAAATTAATTGCTTAAATTACTTTGTTTAGCTAAAAAGGCATTGTAAAAGTGTAAAAATAGGTTTTAATATCAGAAATACTTTGTAAATAAGTAGGAATTCTCGTTCTTTTATTAACATAATAGAAAACTACGTTTTAGCCAGGCGTGTCTTACCGTTTGGTCACGTAGGTATCTTGAGCAAAGCAAAGCTTCACCTTTTGAATATATATATATATCTGTTTTGAGGACATTTCGATATATCTACTTGCTAGCTATATTTTCTTTTTTGAAACGAAATACAATAATGTAAGCAGTTATTCCACTTTAATCAAACATTATCTAATATTTTACTATAAGGTGCATACTCATAAGTAAATGTAGGGCTGATCCCTATTAAAAGGTGCCCTGGGTATGACGATAAACTACATCTGATTCCAGGGTAAGAAGATGAACTATGCCCAACAGCAAGGCCTCTGATCAGGAGGCTTTGAGGATCGTGGAACCACCTCTTAATTGCTGGTGTTCCCAGGTTCACCCTAACCCGGGGTGGTAGCACCTGTTAGGGTCCCAGCTATGGGCAAATAGTTAACACCGAAATTGAGGTAAAAAGCATTATAAAAGTGTAAAAATAGGTTTTAGTACCAGAAATACTTTGTAAAAAATTATCAAAAAAATATTACCAGCAATACGTTTTTTTGAAAAAAAATAATATTATCAGCTATACGTTTTTTGCATAACTAATATTATCAGCTATACGTTTTTTGAAAAAATAATATTACCAGCTATATATTTTTGAGGAAAAATATATTACCAGAAATAGATTTTTGAATAAAACAAAAATATTACCAGGAAAAAAAAAGTTGTCGGCATTAAATGACCCATTGAGGTTGATATACCGTAAAACAAAACAAAACGAACCAAACCTATTGAAAGATATTTTTTAATACATCTTTCTATGTCTAGACTAGTAGATATTAATTTTTACTGCTAACATTACTTACATGAAGACTGTTGATCGCATCTTTTTTTGTTATTATGACAACATTTCAGCCGTTGTGCTCTCCGGCTCTCATCAGGTGTTTGTCGATCCGAGTAAACACCTGTTAATTTATTTGTGATAATAGCAACAGAAGTGAATAAAATAGACCACATAATGGAAATAATGATAACGCCTCATCCCAGGGATTCAGACAGAAATTTAAAAAGCAAATAAAAAAACGTGAATTCTGTAAATTAATGTTTATAATAAGTCATAAAATCTGAATATAATCAGTTAGCTGCTTAAATGACGTGTGAAGAATATAAATATTTCTACTATGTTGCTAGAGATGCTTGATAAAATCCAAAGAAGAATCTGCAACGTTATTGGTCCTGACCTAGCATCTCGGCTTCAGTGTTTTTTTCTCATCGCCGTAACGCAGTTTTCCTGTGCCTTTTTCTATAAAGTAATATAATTTTTCAGATGAGCTAACCTCCATGATATGTAGACTTTAGCGCCGTGCTAGATTGGCTGTTAGATCTCATCATTTTACATTTGAAATGGCTCGATGTAATTGTTCTATCCTAACAGTTTCTTCTATCGCACTTCTTGCTTGTCGACCTGTCTTCCTGATTCTTGCTTTACAGCCAACTTTGGAGACGTAAACTTCCCAGTAAACATAAGATACTTAAACTGTCCAAATGTCGTTTATGAAAGCATTCATCTTCCATACACTAAAAGCATTGCTAATAGATGTAAGATTTAAAAACATTCGAAATGTTACTCAATGACGCGTGTAGACGGGACACTAAAACCTAGAAAGAAAATAAATGTTTACAATCGTATTAACACAATATATTACTTGGTAGTGGCTTATGAAGGTCAGAATTGCTCTGATTTCTGTTATTTATAGTATTTGCTATTGGGACCATCATACTTATCTTGGTTATTATATTCAGTATGTGAGTTTTCTCAATCGGGTACAATGGCGAAAATGTGAAAATAACAACCAAGATGAGGATCTGGCAAAATGGCAAAGCATTAGGACCATGCTGCACCAATTTCTCACCTTAAAGATTTCCAACGAATAATTTAAAATTTTAAACAAAGAACTTCCGTTGGCCTTGAACTAAACTTGATAAAAATGCTGGTTCGGATAGGAAAATGTATAATAAGGATTATTCTTCGTCCCAAAAATTGTCAAAGTGGTACGGACACGAAGTGATACATTAAGGGAGACGATCGGGAAAACTCCTCCAAAAACCGGTATGAAGAATGAACAATTTCACATTGCTCCGTAAATGTAAAGGGCTGAATCCAATCCAGACACGAATACACAGTGGCAGAAGCAAGGTGAACTTAAAGATCATGGCCTTCTAAAAGGAAAGGCACATGGTAACAATTCCTCTTCGTACTATTTCCGACAAAATATTGAAGTCATAAATAAAGAACTTCCGTTGGTCTTTAAATAAATTAACTAAATGAAAAATTGCTGTACAAATACAATTATGTCTAGGATATTAAACACAATATTATCGAAATATTTATTAAATCACAATGTTATTATACACAAAAATATCCACTATATTATAGCAATATTGTAACAATATTTTCTACAATATTATACGGTATTATAACAATATTATACATAATATTATAACAGTATTATTAAAATATTATATATAATATTATAAGTATCCAAGTATATAATTGGTGTATACGGAATCAATTCCAATAACCAACAATTACTATTCTTAAAAGAGTGCTCAATACAAAGTAGAGCAGATATAATTATCATTTTTTTTTTTAAATTTATAACATAAAAAAAAAAGATTTTTTTTAAACATTCAACATCATCACTTGATAAGAAACCGGGGTTGTTGAAACAAAATGGCTATTTTTGTAGTGATTTTATAACATATTTATGTTATAAATTTTAAAAAAATAAAATAATAATAATAATATTATAAGTATATACCTGCAATATTATAAATTATTATAACAATATTATTCACAATAGTATGTTCAATATTATAATAATAGTATTCACAATATTTTAAGCATATTAAACAGAATATTATATACAATATTATGACAGTATTGTCCCGAATATTATAACAATATTATTTCAATAATATACACAATGTCAGATTTATTTTATTTTGTTTTCCTGAAACATTTTATAATAATTTCAAATGTTCTAAATAAGAACGTAAGGGATTTAAGAAAATCCTCTTCTTTGAATATCTCAACACTTGGTGATTAACTAGACGTGAAAACACTTTGAAATTGTTAAGGGTTCAAATTAACAAAGACAAACATTTTTCATTTTAATTTTTACAAATTTCAAAAATAAATTGATTAAAAACTAAAAAAAAGCAAAAAAAAAACGCAAGTCTTGAAAATGAATAAATTAGTCTTTCAATGTTTTGATTAATTCCCCAATCAAAGCGGAGGAAGTGTTTTGAATTTTAGACTCCTCATTTCGACCTTTTCTTATGCCTTCGGGATAAAGAAACTCGAAAAGAAGAATCAAAAATTTCTTTGACAAACATTAATTTGATAAGCATTTTCTGAATTTGGATGCATTGTAAAAATCTAGCGAATTATTCTTCAAGTTTTTAAAAGGTGGTCCACGGAATTCTAATGCTATTCAATTATTCTTTATCATTTGTATTCTGTTATTCCAATATTCCGTTATTTCAAAAGCGTTCTTCTTATTTTGAACTCATCTAAATTCTTTGACTCACGACTGATATTATTTCTGTGTTGATCCTTTGTTTTGTTTCTTTTTTCTTATTTCAGTATTGCTTACACGACATTGGAAATGCACCAGTCGTAAGAAGGTTGCTAGCACCCCCCAACCCTAATAGCAAAAGCCAGGAACTATTTTCGGACATTTCTCCGCTGCGATTCCGATAGTTAAAATATTCCCCCTCTTTATTGTTGCAAAATAAATTTGCATAATTATTTATAGCTTAATTCATTTTTTTTTATTTTTTAACCGTTTCTGCCAAAGCAAGGTGATAATGTTACTAATATGCAAGCGGTTACTGAGGGTGAAAGAAAAGGTGACGACGTTAGTGAGGAGAAAGGACAATAAAAGAACAGCTTTCGAAGAAATAAAACATCACAGTGATGTTACATTTCAAATTTTAGATACTGTAGGTGTCAGGGAAACAAGGAACCGGAAGAGAGTTCCATGAGCGAAAAGTTATTAGGTCTATATTATTATAATGACATCTATATTATTATGTTGCGCCTAACTATATTATTAGGTGCCCCATCTCCGTTTTTAGGTGCTCACACCTATATCATTAGGTACCGCCCAACAATATTATTAAGTGCTACCAAATGTTTTATTAGGTTGTTTACATCTATATTATAAGGTGTCTCAATTACGTTATTAGGTGCCCACATCTATATTATTAGGTGACTCTTATCTATATTATTAGGCTGCCTACATCTATATTATGAGGTGCCTCAATTACGTTATTAGTTGCCCCCATCAATATTATTAGGTGACTCCTATCTATATTATCAAGTATTTCCAACTATATTATTAGCTTGTTCCATCTACGTTATTAAGGTTCCCCTATCTATATTAGTATGTTGCCTACATCTATATTATCAGGTGCCCCAAATACGTTATTATGTTACCCCATCTATATTATTAGGCTGCCTACATCTATATTATGAGGTGCCTCAATTACGTTATTAGTTGCTCCCGGTGACTCTATCTATATTATCAAGTATTTCCAACTATATTATTAGCTTGTTCCATCTACGTTATTAAGGTTCCCCTATCTATATTAGTATGTTGCCTACATCTATATTATCAGGTGCCCCAAATACGTTATTATGTTCCCCCATCTATATTATTAGGCTGCCTATATCTATATTATGAGGTGCCTCAATTACGTTATTAGTTGCCCCCATCAATATTATTAGGTGACTCCTGTCTATATTATCAAGTATTTCCAACTATATTATTAGCTTGTTCCATCTACGTTATTATGTTTCCCCTATCTATATTAGTATGTTGCCTACATCTATATTATCAAGGTGCCCCAAATACGTTATTATGTTAGGCTATATTATTAGGCTGCCTACATCTATATTATGAGGTGCCTCAATTACGTTATTAGTTGCCCCATCTATATTATTAGGTGACTCCTGTCTATATTATCAAGTATTTCCAACATTATATAGCTTGTTCCATCTACGTTATTATGTTTCCCCTATCTATATTAGTATGTTGCCTACATCTATATTATCAGGTGCCCCAAATACGTTATTATGTTACCCCATCTATATTATTAGGCTGCCTACATCTATATTATGAGGTGCCTCAATTACGTTATTAGTTGCCCCCATCTATATTATTAGGTGACTCCTATCTATATTATCAAGTATTTCCAACTATATTATTAGCTTGTTCCATCTACGTTATTAAGGTTCCCCTATCTATATTAGTATGTTGCCTACATCTATATTATCAGGTGCCCCAAATACGTTATTATGTTCCCCATCTATATTATTAGGTTGCCTACATCTATATTATGAGGTGCCTCAATTACGTTATTAGTTGCCCCCCCCATCAATATTATTAGGTGACTCCTATCATATTATCAAGTATTTCCAACTATATTATTAGGTTCCATCTACGTTATTAAGGTTCCCCTATCTATATTAGTATAGCCTATGTATTATCAGGTGCCCCAAATCGTTATTATGTTCCCCCATCTATATTATTAGGTTGCCTACAAATGCCTTTATTATGTTATCAATATTATTAGGTGACCCTATCTATATTATCAAGTATAACTATATTATTAGCTTGTTCCATCTACGTTATTAAGGTTCCTCTATCTATATTAGTATGTTGCCTACATCTATATTATCAGGTGCCCAAATACGTTATTATGTTACCGTATATTATTAGGCTGCCTACATTTATATTATATGAGGTGCCTCAATTACGTTATTACCCCATCTCCGTTTTTAGTTGCCCCCGCCCAACAATATTATTAAGTTCTACCAAATGTTTTATTAGGTTGCTTACATTTATATTATAAAGGTGTCTCATTATCAGGTGCTCACATCTATATTATTAGGTGACTCCTATCTATAGTATTAAGTCCATATTATTAACTATATTATTATTTCCCTATCTATATTAGTATGTTGCCTACTCTATATTATCAGTTCCGTTATTAGGTGCTTCCATCTATATTATTAGGTTGCCTACATCGATATTATCATGTGCCCCAAATACGTTATTATGTTCCCCCATCTATATTATTAGGTTGCCTACATCTATATTATGAGGTGCCTCAATTACGTTATTAGTTGCCCCCATCAATATTATTAGGTGACTCCTATCTATATTATCAAGTGCTTCCAACTATATTATTAGCTTGTTCCATCTACGTTATTAAGGTTCCCCCATATATATCATTAGTTGTCCAAGTTATATTATTAGGTACCCCTTTCTATATACAATTTTCTGACCCTCTATGAAAATATCTACACAGCGAACCGAAATTATTTGAGAGTTCTGTTTTTGTCTGTTTTTTCCTTAATTAATTGGAAATAATTACAAAGAAAATTGCATTTAAAAGATTTATTTAAAAAATAAAAAACAGAATTAGATATAGATATGTAAGAAGTAATTATAGAAACAAATGATTAATTTTTTTAAATTTTAAATAATTATAAACGAAAAGAATAATAATTGTATTCCGAAATTGAATATCTTTCATAGTCCTAGTAGCTGGCGACTCATATCCAGGTATGTCTGTCTATTAAGATGGCTTTTTTTGTTTTAAATATTTACATTCTTTGCACTTTGACAAAATTTCAGTTTGTAAGTTTTATATTGGATTCGAATCGGGACCCTTTTAAGATCAATTTAAAACATTTATATATTTACACTGAAGATATTTCAGGGTTAATTTATAAATATGTTCTTGATAATCATCATAGATAAAGTTACAGTTATGTTTCAGTTTCTAATATATCACAGATCGCCCAGTTCACCCTCTTTCCGAATATTTTGAACAGAGGTTTATTCCTTGTTATCTGTTTAGGATTCGGTTTCCGGTACCTTTCTAAAGTCTTCTCATTCTTTTTCATTCCCAGTAATCCTTTGCGTCTTAGTGGCATTATCGCCTTGACTGGGGTACAATGATAAAAAAGACACTTTCAAGTTGCCAATATTTCAAGTTATTCCATTTTCTGTTCTACCATTATGCTTTCCAATGATTCCTGTTCCAGGAAAAACCCACAAAGCATCATACACATTTCTTCGTATAGTGTTGTAGTTACAGTATTCTTTGAAACTTCACCTTGACATATGCAAATATGTTCCTTGCAATTAGGTGTAAAAGAGCCTATTTTTGTTTGATATTTCCATGTCACTGTTACATCTTAAATGAGTGTAACTTTTGATTTCCATCTTATAGCTACATGTATGGCATTATGTTTTTGTTGTTGTTTTTTGTATTTTTTACATATTTGCCCTATTGATATCATTTAATTAGTTATCCCATGTTTTATTGTCCCACATGTTATGAATGAAATGTGAGAATCCCATAAAAATGTCCGCGCAGAAATGTTGTCACCTGACTTATTTTGTTGGCGTTTGTGTTTTTGTTTTTTTTAATTTTCTCTAATATGCAAATACAGTCTCTTTTTTTTTTAGGAGGCGCGGTGGAGTAATGGGTATCGACTTGGAGTGAGGAATCGGAGAGCCGAGTTCGAATTACAGTCGAATCCATTACATTCACTTACGTGCTAATACCCTTGGGAAAGGCGTGAATCCTCTTCTTCTCCCTCCAGCTATGGGTAAATAGGGTTCTATAGCAACTGGTCTAGGCGAAGGAAAACTCTGAATTCGATACAGGACTCTAGACAAACTTTTTTTATCATCCTGGATCTGTCGTGAAAAAAAAAAATTTTTTCCCAAAAAACGTATCAAAAATCAACCTAAATCAAAATGCTTTTTTAACTTTACTATTGAGTTGTTTAACGGCATATCAACACCTTATTGGTCATTTATTGCAGAAATTTAATTTTCTTGTGAGCTTTGAAGTAAGAAAAATATGATATGCACTATTCTGCTTCCACAATTGTATTCATGGTACATGATACTCAGCTTTTGGAGACAGAGTGGAGTAATGGATATCGGCTGAGAGCCAAGTTCGAATTCCAGTCGAATCCATTATATTCACTTAAGTGTTAATACCCTTGGGAAAGGTTTGGATCCTCCTCTTCTCCCTCCAGCTATGGTTAAATAGCAGGACAAACTGGGTTCTATAGCCTTGGCTGGCAACTGGTCTAGGAGAAGGAAAAACTCTAAATTCAAAACCTGCGGAGGCTCGTTTGGAGACCTTGTGGCACGTAGTGCACCTTGTCTCTGTAATCGGCCCTTCAAAAAGTGTGGATGGTCCTGCACGGAACCTTCACTACTATAATCAAATCTCATGTGCTATACATGCGGGTTGGGGACCGCTTGTGAATTCCAAATTCCCATGAAACTTCAATATTGGAGCCGGCTCAACCCACCTCGCGTGAATGCCGTTACAAGAACAAGAGAGAGAAGAAATAATGTTGTTGCAACATCACTGGTTCTTTCTCCATACATTGAACACTCTCGTGTTGCATCTTTGCAGTTTTTTATTTGCTTAAATCTTGGAAAAATAAAAACAAAAAACCGAGTGAAAATATGTAAAAGTGCCAGCGACATGAGCAGCCAAGCAATAGCTAACACATAGGAATTCATCGGAAGACATAGAATTCTCTCTGTAAATTCTTTCAATCACTGGAAGTGTTTCAAACTGTCCGAGATGTTGTTTTCCACGATAGCTGCAACATAGAACGGTGTATGAAAACTTACAAAAAGTGCAACAAATGTAAAGTATTTATTTTCAGCGCACCCGCATCACTACCAAGTATGACACAAGGTCAAATTTAAAAGTATGTTTAACGGCGAGTCCGTGGGAAAATTTGCCAAGCCCCCTTAGTACTTGCCCTTTTGGAGACGCCACAGGCAGGGGCAAAAAATCCAACCCCATCCCAAATGAGAAGTACTACCTGGGGTGACGGCCTCCTGAAACTTGAGCTTAATATATATTTATAAAGGGTGTTCCAATAATTTGGACCGATTTTAAATGTGAATTAAGTTTAAGCGTCTAATGATTTTTTTCTTTTTCTTTCAGATTTGACTGATATTTGGGCAATATTATTTTTCACACATAATTGCCATGACTTAATTAACATAATCCAATAGAGAAATAAATAAATTTTCACTAATAACACTGATTTATTTACTGCTGACTTTGATCCGTCTTAATGAAACACCCTTTACTTCTCGGCATGTCCCAAGTTTAGTATGTAGAGTACAAGGTACGTGATTGATGCAAATTGTGTATTTCATGTCAGTAGATCGCACTAAGCGCATCCTTCGATAACATGGAATGAAGGATTCACTTAAATTAATCAAAATTAAACTAAAAGAATTTGAAAGCAAGGTTGGTTCAAGAATAATGAACTATGGCATAAAGTTACTGGGAATATGATCACATTATCTTTTCTAATATAGATGAGGTATTATGTACACTATTTACATTATTCCTCATCTTTGTCGCCATGTTTATCATTATATTTAGCTCCGGCTTTCTTCACGTGATTGGAATGTCGAACTAAACCCTTTATTTCGCTAGACTGTTCTAGTTCCACGTGCCATGTCTAATGGATGTTAGTTATCTCCTGTTAATTCCCTTCTGAAAGTTCTCCACTGCCTTAACCGGATATTGAACTCACACTCTTTGGGTCCTGTCATTGAATATAACTAATGCCTTTATCCACTGTGCCATGTGTCCTTGAGGACATCTGTCCATGTGTCCTTGAGGACATCTGTGTATGAATTTCTGGGTATTATAAACCTAATGTCTTCAGCAAACATTTTTTACCAGTGCTCATATTGCAACTTTTTCTATTATCATTGCTATTATCAAGCAGCAGGAAGGAAAGAAAAAATGTTCTCTGAGAAGACTAAAAGAGTGTAGTAGTTTTCCCATGTCTTCTTATTTTCATTCCAACAGTTTCTTTATTAATATTATTATTATTATTATTATTATTATTATTAAGATCTTTAGTTGTAATTTAAATGCAATGTCAGTTTCTACCTTCTGTCTTAATTCCTCTTAGTTGTTCTCTCTCTCTTTAATAATGTTTTTCTTCTCATATTCTTTCACACTCAGTAATCACGTGCGTCTTAGTGGCTTTATTGCCTTGCTTGGGGTGAAATGATTTTTCGTCACTTTTAATATTATATTCTTCTTTATACCGAGTCCAGATTTATTTGTAACATTTACCTCTTCTATTTTAGACTAATGTTTCCTGCAGTTGACTTAGCGGGTGGGGGGAGGAAATCATTTATAAATTATAAACGTATCCCATAACTGATTTCTGGAACCAAACCTTCTTGGTTTTAATTTTTAAGCACTGTTCAAAAGTCCTTGAATTATTTCAAAAGTTAATCGTCAAAAAGCCGTCCTAATCGACAAAAGCCGCTCTGGGTAGCCCTAATCGACAAAAGCCGCTCTGGTATTTAAAAGTATGGGTAGCCTAATCGTCAAAAACCGCCAGCCTAATCGACAAAAGCCACTCTAATCGACAAAAGCCGCTCTGGGTAGCCTAATCGTCAAAAGCCGCTCTGGGTAGCCTAATCGACAAAAGCCGCTCTGGGTAGCCTAATCGACAAAAGCCGCTCTGGGTAGCCTAATCGTCAAAAGCCGCTCTGGGTAGCCTAATCGACAAAAGCCGCTCTGGGTAGCCTAATCGACAAAAACTCTGGGTAGCCTAATCGTCAATAGGAGAAAAGCTTCAGAATCGACAAAAGCAGGAATTGCAGTAGCCTAATCGTCAAAAGCCGTTGGTTAATCGACAAAAGCCGCTGAATAGTTCGTTTACTTTTCGTCTGTTCCAATAGGAGAACCTTCAGGAGCAGGAATTCTGTTCGTTATGACCTGAATAGTTCGTTTACTTTTCGTCTGTTATTATTATTATTATTATTATTATTATTATTATTATTATTATTATCAAGAATTTTGGAGAAACTCAGTATTTTTAATGAAAATTTTTTTAAAATATTATTTTCATCGTAAAAGTACATTTCAGTAACATTCTCGCTTTAAGAATTTTGAAATAATTGTCAGGCGCTTTTAAATTTATTTCATGTAAACATTCGAGTTATATAATATAATAAGTTATGTAATTTGAATTAAGTTTAAATGCAAAAATGTATTGTAATTTTTCTGTTTCAGTGAATAAATTTTGATTAAAATTGTTATTTCTTTGTACACCTGCATTTATATATACCTAATGTCATAAAAAAATCAAAAAGCCTCAATAGTTTTAAAAAAATAGAAATAGGTTCATTGGACCCAGGTGATATTTAAAGTCAGTTTTCTTGTTAGACGCAGGATTAAACGAGATTGTGCTGAAAATCAAAATATTTTAAAAGCTGAAAAATCAGTATTTCAAAATGCAAGACATCGGAATACTAATAACTTTGTGAAATTTTCAGCACAAACTCCTGTTTTTCCATGTTTTGCCCTTACTGTATAATTAGGCATTCTGCTTGTATTACGATATTTTAAATAATATTTATGTGTATTTCATATTATATTGGTTAAATCTCATCAAATAAGGTTAATAATATAAGATCGTGTTTCTATCCTAGTACACTAAACTGTCTTGAAATCTATTTTTCTGAGACATGTCCTCAGAGTATATACTCAGCGGTGACATTTCATTAATTCTTTCATTTTTGTCTGTCTTTTTTCATTAGTATATGGTGTTTTTAATTTACTCATAATTAAAAACATATTCTATTAGACCAAAAATTAAAAAGAAAAAGAGAATGCAGAGGTGTAAGTTTAATCTGACTGACTTGTTAACAACCATGTTTGAAACAGACAAAACTAAGCGACCATTAGAGGAAGTTGACAGAATATTGACTGCGCCTGCGCGCTAAACTTTTAATTTGGATTGATTACAATTTGGCGGTTGTTAAGTTCGTGTAGGTGACAATGTTCTGTACTCATTTCTAAAAGTATCGTGACAAAATAAAATAACAATACTAATCAATATATAAACACTTTGAAGTAACGAAAGAGGTGACATCAAACCCTATTTTAATTTAATAGGAGTTCAATTCTTTGTGTTAGATTTCTAACTTTGTGAATATCCACTTACGAAATTCATATGGCGAAAGGAAAGCTTGAGAAAAGGTGTATTTTGATTAAAGGAATTCACTATTAGAAAGAGATATGGATTTCTGAAAGTTAGAATTGCTGCTACTTTAGCAAAACTTGTTACTTTTTTTTATCTTATCTTTGTTCTTTTTACGTGTGTCGATAGTTTTCTTCATATTTAAAGGTAATCCGCTGATAAAATGATTACACTTAAAGCAAAGTGTGTGACTAACATTTACAGGGTCAAACGGTGAATTTTTCGACCATTACATAGAATATGGCTGCGAAATAAATACGTTAGTCTGTTGCAGACGACATTTGAACGCATGTGACAGAGATAACTGTAAAAACAGGGAATGAAATGTAAAAGGAAAAGAACAGAAAAGAAAGAAAAAAAGGCTGAGAAGGAAAAATAACAAAAGTCGCAAATAGAATTTGAAGACATTCAACAAAGAGAATTTTTTGTATATCGATTTTTTTTCTTTTTTGACAAGTCTCGGCTGTGGATGACTTTTAGTCGACAACATTGCAAATTAGAATCCTTCCTTTTCGTTCGCCATATTCTTTTTCTTCTACTTCTTGTCAAATAATAAAACAAAAATATGAAATATAAAGGAAACTATAAGCGGTACTTTTTCGCCAAGGACAAAATAAGGAATAAATAAACAAATCAAGTGTAAAAGACAAAACGATGGGGATATTTTTTCTTAAATTACAGAAAGGAAATACAAAAAAAAAAAAAATCACATCATTCACCTGATCTAATTATCAATCTGCTATAATTTTTCACGTTTTAGCGCAACGAAAAAGACGAAACTGTCTTTAGCTTTTCTGAATGATTTTGTTTATTCTATATTTTAACTCGAATCGTATATTTCGCAATCTTGACACATTATTCTTGTTGTTAATTTTATTGTTGCTGATTACGAATCTTTCTGGTATTTTCCCATCTTGTCGGTACCGGTGTTGGCTACAAAAACAGTTACCAAGAAAATGATTTCAAAGCGAGTATTTCATCTTAGTGTCTTTATTTATATTTCTTTCATTTTTATAGTGTGTGATTTACCCATATTTCGTCACTGTCATTTGCTGGCCCATATCAAAGACAAATCAAAGAAAGAATTAATGAGTGAAACACGCCGTTCGCTTGTTTTTCACCGGAAAGTGTGTTTTGCAGCCCCAAAGAGATCCTAATCTTTAGTTAAAAACGTAACACTCAGCTACATTAATATTATATATATATATATATATATATATATATATATATATATATATATATATGTGTGTGTGTGTGTGTGTGTGTATGCATGTATAATCACTACGCATATATATATATATATATATATATATATATATATATATGAATGTATGAATACGTGTTAGCATGTGCACGTACCTATATTACGCTCTCGAGTATTAATTCCAACATTAATGTCCGTGTTAATTAATGATTCCTACAGAAATCTAAGTGCAAAGATATCGATACGACGCTCCAGTTTTTCTTCTTTAAATATTCTCGCCATTTTCGAAAAACATTAATTTCAGTGGTTAATATCGATTTCGTTAGCGTATTGGTTTTTATCTCCTTCAAAAAGGATTCTGCGTTACTTGACGAGAATTGAAATTCTTAGTTTCACTGAATATGGTATTTGTTCTTCAAAGAATAATAATCTGAAATTGTTTTGGCATGTATGGCTCTCTTGTGTATGCGAATCAGCACGAAATGCTAATCCTGAGATTTACACATACAGATTAATTGAGATTCACATATACAAATTCCGCGGCGACAAAGCGAGACCTATTACCAGAATATCAATAATCGATCACTTAAGAGCAGTAAGCACACACACACACACACGCGCGCGCGCGCACGCGTAAGTGGACACTGAAGTCAAAACTTAGAGGCGGCTGTCTCTTTCATGCGAAACGCAATCCTCAATCCTGACGATTGCGTTTAGCATGATACAGACTCTTGCCTCTGGGTGTTGACTTCAGTGTCCACTTTTAAATGTACATGCGCTCCTTCCTTGATATTGGGCACTTTAACCCATAATAATAATAATACAGCATACCTTAAAATTTCATCATATATATATATATATATATATATATGTATGTATATACATTATGAAATGGACAAAGTCCGACAATTATTTAAGATAATTTTTGATGTTTATACGTTCTTTTTAGAGATACATAAAAATAAACATTTTTATAAACATAAAAAATATGTCTTAAAATAAATGTCGGACTTTGTCCATTTCAGGATGTAGGACGTCATTTGTTTACATTTGGATACGCATTGAGCAGATATGAATGAATGAGAGAAAATTATTGAGAATTGTGTTTAAAAACAGTAAAATCGACCTTGCTAACTGAACGCTCCTATCTGGCTCAATCTGTTAAGGCACGTTAGGCTATATGACGCTTCCTTATAGGATACAGGTTCGATTCCTGTCGGAGGACGCATATTTTCTATGACCATTTCTCGGACATTTCAGGCCGGTAAATGTTGTTAATACTGTTTATTATAAACAGAGCATTTACTTAAATATTTCCATCTATAAAAAAGAATGAATGTATAAATATAAAATATATATATATAGGAGGCACGGTGGAGTACTGGATAGCGGCTTGGTTTGAGGAATCGGAGAGGCGAGTTCGAATTCCAGTCGAATCCATTACATTCACTTACATCACCTTGGGAAAGGTGTGAATCCTCTTCTTCTTCCTCCAGCTGGGTTCTATAGCCTTGGATGGCAACTGGTCTAAGAGAAGAACAACTCTGACTTCAAAACGTGCGGGGGTGTCGTTTGGGGACCTTGTGGCACTTAGTGCACCAGGTCTCTGAATTCGGCCCTTCAAAAAGTGTGGCTGGTCCTGCACGAAACCTTCACCACTATAGTCAAATCTCCTATGCCGTTGTCGGGCTGATCAGCTTGACCCTCATACGTCGAACTCGACGGGAGAGTCGACTATATATATATATATATATATATATATATAATAAGAGAAGGCAAGATTAAAAGGGACACGTATAATGCAATATCGATCTTGTTGACTTATTGATTTGTGTTTTTACGACTTATAAACCTGTGCTTTGTCATTTAAACCGAGACCTATTTCAGATTCTTATTTTTTTAATTATTATTGCAGTAACAATTTATTTGAGTTGATAAAACTTTATCTAGGTACTAATCTCATGATTTAACCTGTATCTTACGGACTGGGTAAGAGATGGATTCATACCTACGATATCCGTACGATACCAAAAAAGATTCGGAAAAATTCTTAAGAATCACCAGCCAATGTCAATATTCGGAAAAATGCACCAACAGTAAAGCTCCAAGAATAACTCTGCCATCTTCAACTCGAGCGAGGTTTTTAATGCATCAAACTGCGTCCGATTGGCCAAAGAATCAGCCAATCAGCGCCCGGGACCCGATTTTAAAAACAAGACATTAACATCTTTTCTTTTTTTTACTTCTTCTATTGAACTTTGCTTGTTTAAAGGTACGAGAGATCATTTTATTCTTTTTGCCGCGGCTGCACAAATACAATGCCCTCAAGAGTCTCTTTGACCTCTGAGATAATTGTTCATTACATTATCGTAATGGAACTTGCATGTTAGTGAATGTAGCGAACTATTTGATCTTGACCCTTTTATTTCTCATTTCGATTTGTCTTCCATTTCACCACCCGCACGTCCGCACAGGGGTTGACAATACGAAGAAAGGACAACGAGGACAATATTGTTAAACCAAAATTCATAACTGGTTATTGCTCGATCGAATAATCTAAAATGATGTGCAAACCGGAGATTAAAAATGGAAACCTGAGGAACAGAAAGCGGCGTAGCAATAATATATTGAGTTGGGTATATTTATAGACAAATCACATTCAGTCCTAACAAACACTCTTTCTTTTTGCATAATGATGGTTGTTTTGATTTAATAAAAATAATTTCAAGGACTTTTAAATGTGTGATCGGCGAAGCTCGTGTGATCTTTTGAACAAGAGTAAGGGTTTATGTCTTGTTTCCTGTTTAGGACTGAGTTTCCGGTTCTTTCTGAAGTCTTTTCGTTCACTTTCAATCCAAGTAGTCGCTTGTGGTTTTATCACCATGCCTAGGGTGAAATAATTCAAACAAAATCTGAAAACATGATCTCATAAAAGCACAATGAACACTCTCGATGTTTATGGGCGCGCACGCGCGTGTGTGTGTGTCCGAGTGTGTCCGTGTGCTCCAGGTATTACATTTTACTGTAACCGGTGGCGATGGTGCAACAAGGGAGTTCAAGCGCCCAGGGAATTCGGTAGTCAGTAATTTATATGCCATTACACGCAGGCCTCCTTTAATCCGATGAGGTAGAGTTGACTTTGAAAAAAACAAACAATTAAGCCAGCTGATTAACTGACTGGGAGAGATTGAACCCTAGTCTTCTTTAAGTCCTCCATCGAGAAGATGATCTTCTGATATAAAATATCCAACTTCGATTATATCCAATCATGTAGACTTTCTTAAATGCTAGCCTTGTTCAGACAGTGACACGGGTCCCATGAAAGGTTTTTCTTCAAGTTGTGCAGCTTTATTCGCGGATATTGGTCACTAAAATCTTATTGAAAGAGAGAGATTTGTGGGATTAAGTCTAATCCAATGTGTGTTAAGAACAATATTAAAGAAAGCTTAAACCACTAAATCTTGATTGTTAGAAAGTTCGAATTTGGTAGCTTCATCGCTAACAGACACACAACCTGAAGGAAGATATGCATTCGTAGCGAAAAAGATCCAGGTTTTTAATATGGACATTATAATGCTTAAGGCTTTTAAAAGTTCCGTCCAAAAAAGGACGACGTAACTGCAGCAATATCGAAACTAACATCGAGCCATTAATTTCAATCAGTTTGGGTGTATATAAATATTTCTGTTACATGTTTCATCTTATTAAGTGTAGAGTAGAAATGCAGTAAGTTACATTTAAAACGCCTTAAGATTATTTTATAGTATTACATTTCAGTAATATTCTCACTTTAAAGATTTTGAAATAGTTTTTTTTTCTTTTAAGGCAATTCACCCCAAGCAAGGTGGGAGTGCCACTAGCACGCAAGGGGTTACAGAGGATTGAGAGCAAGAGTAAAGAGGCGTGTTTGAGAAAAGGATACAAAGAAGGACGGGGAACAAGCACAGGGTGTCAGATGTCGATTGACATTACACTATCAATATTTGAAGATTATAGTCACCTAGGAAAAAAAAGTAAGTGGAAGGGAGTTCCACAGACGGGAAGTGCGGGAGAAGAAGCTGTTTGAGAAGAAGAGACGGTTACATTTAACCGTTTTGACAGTGAAAGAGTGGGACCGAGATGCCAGCCTGGTAGCATGTTTAAATACATGTAGTCCGGGAACCAGCGAAAGTAGCTCGTCGGAACAGTTGCCGTAAAAAATACTTGTAGAAGAGATAGAGAGAGGCCACAGTACGTCTGTGTAATAGTGATTGTAGACTAGACGCCAGATCTGGACCTATCATCTTGCATATTCGTTTCTGGATTTTGTTGAGGACCTCGAGACGTACAACGAGAGCACTAGACCATATATGACAGCAATATCCAATGCAAGGACGGATGGTTGATTTATAAATTTGAAGGATGGACTCAGACGAGAAAAACTTTCTGGCACGAACTAGAGAGCCAACATTCCTTACGGTAGATGCAGCTATTGATTCAAGGTATATATTCCACCCCATGTCAGTGTACAGCGTGCGACCAAGCAGGCGTAACGAGTCGCTTTCAAGGGGTTAGGCATCAGTCATTCTGATGAGAGGCAGGAAGGGATCTCTGTAGCGGGTAAAGGTGAACAGTTTACAAGTCATTTCCGGTCCCAGTCAACCACAGATCTGAGGTCCTTTTCGAGATCAGCAGCCAGGTTAATTTTGTCAATGATACTAGATTTACTATTGAGGCAGGAGTAAATAGTGCTGTCGTCCGCGTAGATGCCTACTTGGGAACTGGTAACATCGGGAAGGTCATTGATGAAGATCAGGAACAGTGTAGGCCCCAAGATAGAGCCTTGGAGGACATCAGCGTCCGTGATAAATGAGCTGGAGGAGAACCTGTTTAGGACGACCTTCATTTCATGGTTTAACAGGAATTATTATATTAAGTCAAATAATCGTCCTGTAATACCATATCCCTGAAGTTTACGATGAAGGACAGCATACCAAACCCTATCAAACGCTTTAGAGTTATAATATATTTTTAAATTTATTTCATGTATTTAAAACCTTTTTTCAAACTCGGCTCTATAATGAGGATCAATATACAGGACAGACGAGTACCTATATATTTTATGACAGTGGTAAATAAAATACTTGTAAAAGCATAAACAGTATTAACGTTTACAGCAACAGTCTAAACAGGCACAAGGATTGAGGAGATTTACTCTGGAGGGGAATGATCACCATATGTTGGAAAATAATCACTATTTCGTAAGCGTATATGCTACCAAAATACATTCTTCTGAAGACGAAAAGGTCATCTTCTATGTACGTTTTTTAATCATTTCTCTCCAAGCAAGGCAATAAAACCACTAAGACATAAATGAGTGTGAAAGAATAAGAAAAAAAAAAGAAAAAAAATTATTAAGGAGAGAGAACAATAAAAAAACAGAAAATAATAAGACAGAAGATAGCAATTGACATTATATTTAAATTTGGCTGGGAAGCAAGAAATCTGATGCAGAGATTCTAAAGTGTGGAAATAGGAACTTGGTGAAAAGTCTGCTTTGTCTTTTGCAGAATGTCCGAAATAAGGAATCAATTCCAGAAGATAGGTAAAATTTATTAGTGCTACTTTATAAGGGAAATGGTAGTCAAGATGCTTATGGGAACTATCAAGCAATCACCCTAGTTTTTGTAATTTGAAAGGAATATATATATGGGGGTATACTCGTATCTGAATAGACGTACCGTCTATTTATTAAATACTGTATATATTTTCGTCTACCAGCCTGAATGTTCTAGAAATCTTATTCAATAAAAAATACGCTCTTTAATTTTTCTTTAATAATTCCCAAATTTTCAGGCCGGTAAACGAAAAATAAAAAATAAAAATACTATTTATTAAATAAACCGAGCCTCTACACAAATATGAGTATCCACTAAATATAACGTTAAAAATGATAAAGAATTACTAGAAATATATATATATATATATATATATATATATATATATATATATTTGGTTGGATAGATGTGAGCCAACCAAATATGTTAGCTCTGATATTGAGCGCTTTCTAATCATACTGCGTATATAATATATAAAATAATTATACATATATATATTTATTTATATTTATATACACTTTTCACACACACATATATATATATATATATATATATAGATAGATAGATAGATAGATAGATAGATAGATAGATAGATAGATAGATAGATACACAAAGTTACCTAGGTTTCACCTAAACGGATCGTCAGGAAAGTAAAGATAAATATGCGTTTCTCTTTTTGCCTCGTTAGCCTTTTACTTTCCCTGACGATCTGTTTAGGTGAAACCTAGGTAGGTTTGTCTGGCTCAAGGTGTATCTAGGTCTGCTCTTACGGTTGTATTGAGCTCTTTTGTTAGTTAGTTGTTACTCGTATCGGGGTTTTTTCTTTGGGCTTCAGACCTGCATCTGTACTACCGTTTCATGTTTG
>CAHIKZ030000249.1:507500-660000 GCA_903632075.3 Acanthosepion pharaonis | reverse complement strand
AGCAGAGCGTAGTTCTTCCTTCTGTCGTGTTCGCCTGACAAGTTGGCTCTGGTCCTTCCGGTAGGTAAAACAAAGATGGCCGCCTTTATACACGACGGATACAGTGTTCTGCGGCTCCTGATTGGTTAATCTTCTATTGGTAGACTATAAAGGGAAGTAAGTCATTTTGACTCGCTCACTAATTATATATTGTATATACCCAAAAAACCGTAACAAAACCATCTGGCGCAACGCAGAGAAGCAAGTTTCCTTGAAGTAAATGAAGCTCTTGATTCAATGTATTTGTTCCACCTCAATTCAATGAAAAACGTAAGACCCAGAAAGCGCAAAGAGACACCTTCGTGCAGTTGAGCATTAATCATGTTGATAAGAGGCAGGGAGGTCCTTCTACGGTGGGTAAATGAGCGCTGTTTTGTTTCAGAGGCATTAAAATTTACAAGCCATTTCGTACCCCAGTCAACCACAGATCGGACGTCCTTTTTTAGACCAACAGCCAGGTTAACAGACAGGAGTAAATGGTAGTGTCATCTACATAAATGCCTACTTGAAAACTGATGACATCAGGAAGATTAGTGATGAATATCAAAAACAGTGTAGGACCCAGGATATAACCAGCATTCGTATGAAAGGAACTAGAAGAAAACCCATCCAGGACGACCTTCATTTCACGGTTTGACAGGAAAGATTGGATGAAGTCAAATAAACGTCCTGTAATGGCGTATCCCTGAAGCTTACGTAGAAGGCCAGCATGCTCAGCACTGTCAAACGCCTTCGAGATATGTAAAGGCAAAGCTGTGCCGTTATTATCAACAACTTGATATACATTCAGTTTTAGCCGTAAGCAGGTCTGCGGTAGACCGGGCAAAGCGAAAAGCATATTGTTTGTCAGAGAGTAAGTTGTCGGAGGAAAGATTCTTAACCACTTCGGTATTCATACAAGCCTCGAAGACTTTGCCGAAGAGTGGTAGGAGACTGATAGGACGGTAGTAAGTTAAACCAGACTTCTTCAAACACGGATGACAGAGGACTTTCAACAGACTAGAAAGCAAGAATCAGCGAAGCAACTCTAGGTGAAATTAAATTACATAAAATGTTTGAACGGAGTCGTGATTAGGCTTTATCAAGCTTCTATATCATTCCAACTCCCAAATCTACACGAAACTTTCATCCCAACCGGAGCGATTTCTTTACTCTCCAAGTAGGATAAACACAGTTTAATCTGTTAGACAACAAAAACATTTTTGAATAACTAATGAGGTTCTTTGGTAAATGATCTATCCAAGTTTATTCTAATATAACCCTGGGATAAACTCTCTCTGGAAGTTACCTGTAAACCTATATAAAAGAAACGCTCAGTGGAAATTGCTTAGATGGAAGCAGAAGTCATGGGAATAAATGTCAAAATAGTCACACGGTGCGTAAATTCCTTCATGACAGTAGAAAAAGGAAACCCATGATTTGCCTGGACAAATGCAACCTCAACAGATCCATCCAAAGTCACATTAGCCTAACAGAACAATGGAAGTCACCCGTCCGAATTTAAGCGAGGCTAAGTTTTTTTTTTTTATAAAATTGAATATTCAGTGTGGGTATTGGGCTATAAAACTAACCAACTAATTCTCATACGTGACGACTTTCAACACTTCTTTCATGAGATACAGGGACATATACCTACAATTTGGGCTTAAATCAACCCAGAATGAATATCATCTAGAAATATATGATTTCTTTGAAGGAAACGCTGACATTTACTGCGTAGACAATGTCTTCGTGTATGAAAAGATTTGCATAGAACACGGCCAGTCCCTCACTAGGATCTTAGGAGGAATAAAAAAAAAACTAGGGTGAAATTCAACGAAAAGAATTTACTCGTTAAAATTTTCGACAGATAAGCATTTCAGAGTTTCACTGATCCCAGTTGGAATAAATACATCCCTTACAGAAAAGGACTCCGCCTACGAACAATACAGAACTGGGGACAATATTTAGTAACGGATACCAACCTAGCCAAATTTACACTTTATATAGCCTTCTTTCAGACAAGCAATATTGCTTTCGCTTCTCTACGTACACTGCTGATGTACTGACGATTATTGCGGAAAGAGTCTCTCAAGCTCAAGGTAAGGTTTGGTCTTTCTTATCGAATCGTGAAATAAAAGTTATCCTGAATGGCCATTCTTCTAGATCCTTCTGTACTAATGCGGATGATCGAGTGATTAAAAGAATTTATGTACGTTTTCGCTAAGTAAATTGCTTTCTATTTTAATGAAAGTAACACTTTTTAATTCAAATATATCGTCAGACTCAATACGGTGAGTAATTAACTCATCCAGTGTGTTTTGCAAAATATTCTCTTTGTGTTCATCTAACATTTTTTTTAAAACCCTTTATAAAACATTTATCAAAGTAAAGTTCCTCAATGACGAAATGCCTTGCAATGAAAAGTTTTTTTTTTCTATCTATCTATCTATCTATCTATCTATCTATCTATCTATCTATCCTTATATATATATATATATATATATATATATATATATATATTATTATTATTATTATTATTATTATTCCGAGTTAAGCGTTGTTTTCCTAACTGTCCTGTTCTTATCAAATTTTCCAATCACTCTTTCCTTTTATTTGCCCTAGAAATTTAAACTCTCTCTTTCAGTTGTTAAGTATAAGGATCCTTTTTGTTTCTATTTCCTTTAAAACTTCCTCATTGCTCACATGTTCAGTCCATAGTATTCTCAGCATCCGTCTATAGAACCACATTTCTCTTATTCTTTGTCACTGACTATGTATCTTGCTTTTCGTCTATTTTAATCTGTACATGGCTCTCCGATGTCCAATTTCGTGCTGTCATCTATTACACTACCCGCATTTTCACTACACTTCCAATCTTTGAATTTCAACATACAAATGCGTATGTATAGACACAACACCACACATATACATATGTCAAATCCGAAACTGTCCACATATGTTTATATATAGACTGATAGGACGGTAGTTAGTTAAACCAGACTTCCACATATGTTTATATATGTATGAGTCCCGACAGACAAGCAAGTGTGTATGTGTGTCTGTGTACCTCATCTGATGTACGGACATGCATCGATGTTTGCGTTAGCACGATGACATCACGACGACGATTCTCCCCACTCTCATAATAACACCAATACACGCAATCTACATGAATCCAAATTTTTTAAAAATTAATCAGGTGATCGCAAAAGCGTCAAACCCAGGGTTACAAACTCACATCAATCTAACCAAATATATATATACTTGATGCTGACAGTATCATGTTGAAACACTGGTTCTCAATAAATTACCGAAGTTAAGCAACGACGAACCTGGTCAGTATCAAGATGGCTGACCGCTTGGGATTACCAGATGTTGTAAGCTTGGATGTGCGGGTGGTGTAATAGATTACAGCACGAAATTGGACATCGGAGAGCCGAGTTCCAATTCCTGTCCGTTTCGTTTTATTCAATTACGCGCAAATATCATTGGAAAAGGTAAGAATCTAATTCTTCTCCCACCACCCAGCTACTGTTTAATTGGTAGGGCTTGAATCAGTACTTAATTCTTATCTTAAAAAGTCTTCAATGTAAAATATTTCTGACTTTAAATAACCTGAAACATGTCGATAAACTGTAAAACAAAACAATGAATGAATGAATGAATCTATCTATCTATCTATCTATCTATCTATCTATCTATCTATCTCGGTCCTTTTCATATCTATCTATCTATCTATCTATCTATCTATCTATCTATCTATCTATCTATCTATCTATCTCAGTCCTTTTCATATCTATCTATCTCAGTCCTTTTCATATCTATCTATCTATCTATCTATCTATCTATCTATCTATCTATCAGTCCTTTTCATATCGATCTATCTTAGTCCTTTTCATATCTATCTATCTATCTATCTATCTATCTATCTATCTATCTATCAGTCCTTTTCATATCGATCTATCTTAGTCCTTTTCATATCTATCTATCTATCTATCTATCTATCTATCTATCTATCTATCTCAATCCTTTTCATATCTATCTATCTATCTATCTATCTATCTATCCTATTCTGTTCATATTCTATCTGTGAGTATTTCTCTCTCTTATAATCCCTTTCTCCCCGTCTCTTTCTCTCTCTCTCTCTCTCTCTCTCTCTCTCTCTCTCTGTTGTATATATTTATCTTTATAAAAGCAGCTATAGATATAATTGTAATGTATTATTTTGGAAATAGCGTGGGCTGGTTTTTTTCGTAATTTTATTTAAAGACAAATGCAAATCACATGGAAAAGAAAAAAAAATGAAGAAAACATCTCCAAGTGGAGGAATCTGAATTCGTTTTCATTTTTCAAGAGGCAATAGGATCGATTGTCGATCAATGTTTTTATTTTTAATGAAAAATCTTCACAGCAAAAGGTATAACCTTTTTTGTGGCAAAACAAAAATGAATTTAATGAAAAAGGAAAACAGTTTTATTTTAGGCAGACGTGAATTTATTTTTATTGTTTTATTAAACAATTGACGAATATAGAGAATTAGCCTCAGAGAGAAGATATAAAAGAAATGCAAAGCTTAAGGGAGATCAAAGAAAGAAAGAAAGAAAGAAAGAAAGAAAGAAAGAAAGAAAGAAAGAAAAGGGACGGAAAGGAATACAGATTGGAAAAAAAAGAAAGAAAAGGAAAAGAATACAGTTTGGAAGAAAGAAAGAAAGAAAAGAAAGAAAGAATAGGGCGACTGAAATGCAAAGAAAAGAAAGGGAGAAGGCTGTGAAAGGGGAAAAGAAAAAGAAAGAAAGAAAGAAAGAAAGAAAAGAATAGAAAATACAAAGAAAGAAGGAGAGAGAAAAAAGGCGAAAAAGAAAGAAAAAAAGAAAGAAAGAAAGAATAGGTCGACTGAAATGCAAAGAGAAAAGAAGGGAGAGACTCAAAGAAAGGCGAAAAGAAAAAAGAAAGAAAGAAAGAAAGAATAGGTCGACTGAAAATACAAAGAGAAAAGAAGGGAGAGACTGTGAAAGGCGAAAAAAGAAAGAAAGAAAGAAAGAATAGGGTCGACTGAAATGCAAAGAGAAAGAAGGAGAGACTGTGTGAAAGGCGAAAAGAAAGAAAGAAAAGAAAGAAAAGGAAAGAAAAGAAAGAATAGGTCGACTGAAATACAAAGAAAAAGAAGGGAGAGACTGTGTGAAAGGCGAAAAAGAAAGAAAAAAGAAAGAATAGGTCGACGAAAAAAAGAAAAGAAGGGAGAGAGAAAGAAAAGAAAGAAAGAAAGAAAGAAAGAAAGAAAGAATAGGTCGACTGAAATACAAAGAGAAAGAAGGGAGAGACTGTGTGAAAGGCGAAAAGAAAGAAAGAAAGAAAGAATAGGTCGACTCAAATGCAAAGAGAAAGAAGGGAGAGACTGTGTGAAAGGCGAAGAGAAAGAAAGAAAGAAACAAACAAAGAAAAGGAATACAGATTTAAAAAAAGAAATCAAGAAAAGGTAAGAAAAGGAATATAGTTTGAAAGAAAGAAAGAAAGAAAGAAAGAAAGAAAGAAAGAAAGAAAGAAAGAAAGAATAGGCCGACTAAAATACAAAGAGAAAGAAGGGAGAGACTCTGTGAAAGGCGAAGAGAAAGAAAGAAAGAAAGAAAGAAAGAAAGAAAGAAAGAAAAGGAATACAGATTTAAAAAAAGAAATAAAGAAAAGGAAAGAAAAGGAATATAGTTTGAAAGAAAGAAAGAAAGAAAGAAAGAAAAGAAAGAAAGAAAGAAAGAAAAGGAAAGTAATACAGATTGGGAAGCAAAGAAAGGGAAATGGAAGAAAAACATGAAAGAATGAAGAGGGAAATGAGTAAAGAAGGAAAGAAGAAAGGGAAAAGTAGTATAGACTAAAGGAAGATAGGAAGGAAATAAAAAAAGAAGGGAGAAAGGAAACAAGGAAGGAACGAAGGAACGAGCGAAAAGAGTACAGACTGGATGAAGATAGGAAGGAAATAAGGAAGCAAGGGAAAGATGAATAAAGGAAGGAAGGAAGGACTACTGACAAGAAGATAGGAAGGAAAGAAAGAATGGAGGAAGAAAGGAAGGAAGGAAAGGAGTAGAGACTGGAGGAAGGAAGGAAGGAAGGAAGGAAGGAAGGAAGGAAGGAAGGAAGGAAGGAAGAGAAAAAAAGAAAAGGAACGAAAATGAAAAGGAGTACAGAATGAGAGAAGAAAGGAACGAAATAAAGAAGGAAAGGAGAGCGGAAGAAAGGAAGGAAAAATGGAAGAAATGCTATAAAGGAGGAAGGAAGATGTGGCGGAAAGAAAAATGGAAAAGAGGGAGCGTTAAAAAGAATATAAGGTAGGATGGTGGAAAGTAAAGTGGGGGTAGAGGAAATGAGAAAAAAACGAACGGAAGGAAGGAATGTGTATGTGAATTAATGCAAGTAACAGATTAAAATATGCGTGGGTGATGTAAGCTGACGAATGGAGGGTGGTGAAAAAAGCAAGAAAGAAAAGTGAAAGATTTACGTATTTTTTTTCCGTATAAGGGAAAAAGAATGAAGGAAAAGTTAATAAAAAACAAATTGATGGAAAATAAACAAAAAATGAAAATAAAAAGTGTAGATCAGAGAAAGAAAGATGGAAAGTAGATAGTTTAAAAGAAAAGGAAGAAAGAAAAAGTAATTAAGATCTTGAAATGAATAAATGTTTTGAATGACAGAAATGAAGAACAATTCTTGGGAATTCTCTCTGAATAAAAACAGAAAGAAAAAGGAAACAGTAAAGCAATAACAAAAAAGACAGACAAGAAAAAAAAAACGAAAGAAAAGAAGCTCATAAATTAATTAAAACCAAACTAAAATGAGTAAAAAAAGAATAAAAGAAAAAATGAAGTAAAAAGAATTATAGCAACAAAAAAAAGAAGTAAAAAGAATTATAGCAAAAAAAAGAAGTAAAAAGAATTATAGCAAAATTGAAATATAAAAAAGTTTTGAAAAAATAAATAAAATAAGAGAGAACAAGATCAAAGAAAGAAAGAAACAAAGAAGGAACGATAGAAAGAAATGTGAGAAAGAAAAACGTCTGAACAAAAGAGAGAAGAAGAAACAGAAGATTAAATAAATAAATAAATAAATAAAGAAAGAAAGAAAGAAAGAAAGAAAGAAAGAAAAGAGAAAGAAAGAAAGAATTGGCCGACAGAAATGCAAAGAGAAAGAAGGTACAGACTCTGTGAAAGGCAAAGACAAAGAAAGAAAGAAAGAAAGAAAGAAAAAAAGAAAGAAAGAAAGAAAGAAAGAAAGAAAAAAAGAAAGAAAGAAAGAAAAAAAGAAAGAAAGAAAGAAAGCTATATAAAAAAGAACGAAAGAATGACAAAAAGAAAAAAGTACTTCGTGTCTAACAAAAGAAAACTATGTGGGAAAATGAAAGTAAAGAAAAATAAAACAAATAGAAAGAAAATATAAAAGACAGAAGACAAGAAAAATAAAAGAAATAAAAATAAAAGTAATTCTAACAAAAAAAATCAAAAAGCAGAAAAAAGAAAAGAAAGCCATAAAAAAAAAATTTTCTTTGCCCTGGGGCAATTTTCAGGGAAAAAAATCGATAGGAATAAATTAATATAAATGCGAATATGTTTATTAATAAAACAAAATAAACAGAATATGACTGTAGTGAAACAAATGAAATATCGCAGAGAAAATTTTTATCCAAATTACAAACAAGCAACAAATAAATAAACTAAAAATGGACAATAACAGAAGAAAAAAAATCAGGAATGGTAATTGAAGCATTAAAGGACAAAGTCTATCTTTTGAATTATGCATCCAAAGAATTTTTCGCCTCATTCTGTCTCTTCCTTTGTTCTACGGGGAACACTGTTTGTAGAGATCTTTGCCCCGAAGATAATGAAACCTTATAAAATCTAAGAGAAATGTTTCATCAATTTTTCTTGTAAATTGAGTTTTGAATCAAACTTTCTCTCTCAATAATTTTTTTTTTATCACAAGAGAGAATATTTTTATGCAGATTTAAGAATATATGGAATATGAAAGCAAAAGAAAGAACGAAATAAAAAGAAAGAAAAAGAACGAAAGAGAAATAAAGAAGGAATACAGAAATAGAAACTAGTTTGCAAAGAAAGACAGAGTAAAAAAAAGCAAAAATAGAAAGAAAGAAATTATGCAAAGAAATAAACATGCAATGAAAGAAAGATCTAAATTGTATGTCTGAATAAAATTAAAAAAAAGATGGAAGAAAGAAAGAAAGAAAGAAAAAGAAAGATCGAATAAAAAGAAAAAAGAAAACTACAAAAGAAGTATATGTCTATATTTCTGAGATGAGGTATTATGTACACTATTTACATTATTCGGACTATTGTCCTCATCTATGTTTTTATATTTATTACAATGTTTCTATATTTCAATATCTGTCTATATTTCTGAGATGAGGTATTATGTACACTATTTACATTATTCGGACTATTGTCCTCATCTATGTTGCCATATTTATTAACAACGTTTCATTTTCAATATCTGTCTATATTTCTGAGATGAGGTTATTATGTAAACTATTTACATTATTCGGACTATTGTCCTCATCTTTGTTGCTATTTATTACAATTCTTTCAAATTTTTATTGCTGATATCTCCAGCTATATTTTGATTCGTGATTTTTTTCGACAATTTTTTATTACAACGTTTCGGATATTATTTTATATTATTCGGACTTATTGAATCCTCATCTATGTTGCCATATTTAATACAATGTTTCAGCCTTTCAGTATCTGTCTATATTTCTGAGATGAGGTATTATGTACACTATTTACATTATTCGGACTATTGTCCTCATCTTTGTTGCCATATTTTATCAAAAGTTTCGTCCTTTCAGTTTCTGTCTATATTTCTGAGATGAGGTATTATATACACTATTTAAATTATTCGGACTATTGTCCTCATCTTTGTCGCCATATTTATTACAACGTTTCGGTCGTTGTACGCTCCGGCCTTCTTTGGTAGTTGGATATATGCCTTGGTTAGATCCAGTAAGAGGACCCAAAGAGTGTGAGTTCAATACACGGTTAAAGCAGTGACGAAAATAACAGGAAATAACTGATAACTGACATCCATTAAAACATGACATGTGGAACTAGAACAGTCTACCCCAGTGAGCGAAATAAATGGTTCAGTTCGACATTCCAACCACCTGAATTTTACGTAAGAATTTCTATGGAGACAAAGATGAGAAAAATAGTCCGGATAATGTAAATAATGTGCAAAAGATGTACTTAAAGAAAGGAGAGAAAGAACATGTTGCGTCAATTGAAGAAACAGAATAAAGAGACACAAAGAGAGAAAGCAAGGACGCGAAAAGGGCAAGTCCTGAAAATAATCAGAGTAAAGAAAAGAGTAAAATCAAACAAAACAGAAATCTGAATAAATATTTTGTCAGGAATCTTGTTTAAAAATAAAGAATCTTTTACAGAAGAAAAAGGCAAAAAAAAAAAAAAAAAGAAAATCAAAAAAATTTGTTTAAATTGAGCGAGAAAGATTTTGCTTTTTAAAAACAAGCAAAATTAACGGAAAATAAATGAATTAAAGAACAATACCGTACACAATATAGAAGTGGGATAGATGCAAGCCTAGATATCAGATTTCAAATCCATGTAAATCCACTATTGCAAAATCATTTTTTATCCTAACACCCTTTTATTTCTTTGCCTGACGTCAGACAATGATTTCTTGCCTTATTACTTATTTTTTAATCCACAATGCTGAAAGAAAAGGATACAAAATCTTTAAAAACAAAACACCAGCAACAACTACAACAATAATAATAATAATAATAATAATAATAACAATAATACATTAGAAAAAATAGATATATGATATTATATAACAACTCCAGAACACCTACTATTATAAATCACAATCATTTCTTGCTTTATTTCTAAGACTGAGCTTTCTAAATATTTTGAATCTACAATATAAATAAAAGAAAAACCCAAAGGAAAACTTTTTTTTCTATGCCAAATCGTTCCTTTCCTTGAGGTACTTTATCATGGCAAGGGTGCGTTTTAAAAAATTCCAATAAAACAGAAAAAAACAACTCCGGAAATAAAAATAGAATTTAGAGAGATTGTAAGTATGAGAATGTGGGACGAATGTTAGAGCTAAAGAGAGGGGTAACAGACGAGAGAAGGTGAGAGACTAAAACTTTTTTTTTTTTTTTTTTGAATTTGTAGGTCTGATGAATTGGATCGTATTTACGATTCCAATGGAATAAATTATGACCACTCTGTATTAGTTTTTAAAAACTTTTTTTATTATATCCTTAATCTGTCCTGGACATTGAGTTCTACCTGGATTCTATCCTCTCTGACTTTTTTATTAAAAAATATATATGTATGTGTATGTATCTATGTATATATATTTATATATTTTGCATATGTATGTGTATATTTACCAATAATATCTATCTATCTATCTATCTATATATATATATATATATATATATATATATATATATATATATATATATTTGTCATGGCAGAAAACCATGATGCCATTTCTAACCTTAGGTCTCTGAGCGGGACCCACCTAAGAAACAAATATCTACGAAATCAAAGAAATAATAATAATAATAATAATAATAATAATAATGATTTTCGTACAATGCTCTGCCCTTTGACTATCATGTCTTTGAGTGAAAATTTAAAAATATATCTTTTAGCGTCTAGTAGGCTGAGAGATGACCGGAAATGTATAACTTTTATTCCCTTGCTTCTACCCCTTTGTTTGATGAATTCTTTGATATCCCCCCTACCAATCTGTAGTATAAGTCCAGCTTACCCCATAAAATTTGATAAGTATCTGTCGTTGACGACGGAAAATTGAACATTTGTGGAAGGTCACTTTTACCATGCTCCGAAGTAGTAAGAAATGGTAAATGTAGCATTTATTTATTTATTTTTTGAATGATACTTTTCAGTAGTTTGGAAAATTGTAAATTCTTTTAGAGATCAAGCTTTTTATTTCCCTTTCAGATCCCTCTTTTTTTTTTTTTTTTATGTATATTTCAATTTTTCTGTCCCCACCTGACCTTAAGCGGACATCCGTGTCCATTTTTCACTTTCTTTTTCACTTTTTTCTCTTTACTTTAAAGCATCCAAAATCTCTGTCGCTGCGTATATGTACATGTCTACTAATATCTGTCTCTCTCTCAAACATTGTATGTATATATATATATATATATATATACGTTAAGTATATAATTTGCATGTGTATGTATCCGCATTGACAGGGATCATATTGTATTTATTTTTATCCCTTTTTTTTTCTTAAGTCTATATACTAAAATCTATTTATCCCCCTTGGAGTGGTCACTCGGACTTATACTAAGTTAAAACTGAGTATCGTCTACCCCACTGAATACCATACGCTCTTATGAACTATTCTACCTTCGTTATGTTAATAAATCCACAATCTCATTGTTTGGGCGTGCTCTTGGATCTTCTTTGAGACTCGTCCTAAAGCTGGTAACCTGAACATAATTACCCCTTGGCGGTCAAGGTTAAAACGCATCTCTACCAATTTCAATGAATACGAATAATATTTCATACCGGATCGGCCGTCAACCGGGACAACAAGGGCCGCGTCCCTCAGAGAGGAACCAGTCTGAGGACGAAAAGTCTGTCAGTGGAACAAACTCTTCCACACGCGAAGAGACACTTGGTCACCAAAACCGGATTATTGCCAACCTTGGACCAAGTGACTACCAAATCGACTAATAAAAAGTAAACGAACGAAATGGAGTCGCGAAGAGTATCGACATGTCATGACATCCTTCTTCACTACATTCGAAAACCCAGCAAAGAACACCACCAATCAAACATACCAAATATGGAGAAGTACGGTGGGAAATGATATAAGACCTAACCTCAATCCAAACATGCTTGCCAATGTCCGTAGGGATATCATGCGAAACAACAGACTCTCAAAGGCAGAAATAGATAAGATGAAATTAGATATAAGACAAAATACTATGACCCATCACTCAAACTCTATTGAGATGAATGTAGAAATAAGGAATGCAACAGAGGATGAGGTGGACGCTAAAGCGAATGAAATACGAAATAATCTCCCAGGAAATGAAACCCAAGACTCTACCTTAAACACAACCTACAGTCCTCCAGAAACTGTACCTGGAGTCATCTTCAGTGACAATAAGTTACAATTCCTTGAAAACCACGAAGCTGAAATCACCGAAGCGAAAAATGACGTCATCCAAGTACTCAGCAGAGTAACATTCATACAATTCAGACAGAGAACAGCTCCCGAAAATCCATATGACGAACTCCAACAGGCGCATCGTGAAAATATACAATGCTGCTCTGGAAACACTGTTAACAGATAAACCACCGGGAAACATCACAGAAGTTAACAACGTCATATACGCCACATCTTTAGCAGCGACTCGGAAGCTTGGAGTCAAGACAATAAATAAAATTAACAGACACAGAGAACCAGCTTGGAAAACCAAACTGATTCGAAAATACAACAAATCAGATGTGAGCTTTCTATATTAGATGAGCTCACCAGAAACCCTAATATTTCCACACGTAAATTCAAAAAAAGATCAAGCGGAAATATAACATTAAATCCCTAATTGATATTCCACCAATCAAGGAAATGCTGAAGCAGAAACTTCAGCTAAAGGCGCAGAGAACAAGACGATACGAAAAAACGTTGTAGGTTCTATCGCCAAAATAAAATATTCCGAACAGATCTTAAGAAATTTTACAGGGAAATTGGAAAAACACCTATACATGTCGAAAGGCCACCATCGATTGATAATGTACAGACATTTTTAGAAAATATTTGGAGCAGCCCAAAGGAATATAACCCAAATGCAGAATGGATACGGCGTGAAGAAGAACGAATGCTGGATACACCTCTGCAAGAATGGGAAAATATATCCACAGATGATGTTAGGCAAGCTCTAACGAAATCCCAAAAATGGAAATCCCCAGAAAGTGACAAGTTGCCCAATTTCTGGCTGTATCATCTCACATCTACGCATGAAATTCTTGCAAAAACATTATCAACGCTTGTAAATAATCCCAATAAAATCCCGGAATGGATTACTGAAGGTATGACATACCTCATACCAAAAACAACTGAAACAGACGACCCGAAAAATTATAGACCGATAACATGTCTCTCCACAACGTAAAAGTTGATCACGTCTGTACTGACGAACCGTACTTTCGAAACAAACAGCACTCTCCCGCTGGAACAGAAGGGATGCAGAAGAGGTTCATATGGCTGCAAAGATCAACTTCTGATAAATAAAATGATCCTGGAAAATTGCAGGCGACGACGCAGGAATCTAAGTGCAGCGTGGATTGATTATCGTAAACCCTTTGATAGTGTTCCACATTCTTGGATCCTTAAGACTTTGGAAATGTACAAAGTCTCCCCTGTGGTATTAAATTTCCTTAAGCACAGCATGGGAATGTGGAACACCAAACTATACCTTAGTCACACCGGTGGAACTGCCATATCCAACCGTCTGAATATCCGACGTGGAATCCTTCAAGGAGATTCTGTCACCCCTTCTGTTTTGTTTATCCTTAATCCCTCTTACACATGAACTGAACAACAGTAGCTATGGTTACAAAATAAATAAGAAAATATTCAATCACCTACTCTACATGGATGATCTCAAACTCTTTGCCAAAGACGACAATGAGTTGAAAGGCCTCCTCAATATTGTGAAATACTTCAGTGACGACATAGGTATGGACTTCGGATTAGATAAATGTGCAAAAGTAACATTCAAGAAAGGTAGAATTACAGAAACACCCTTAATAGATTTAGATTTTGTCACAAAGATTAGGGAACTGGAACATGGTGAAGCTTATAAGTACCTAGGAATTAGCGAAGGAGATGGCATACAACACCTCCAAATGAAGGAAAAAATAAGAAAAGAGTACTACAGGCGTGTACGTCTGGTATTAAATACTGAGCTAAACTCAAAAAACAGGATATCAGCCATAAACACATTGGCTGTCCCTGTGGTTCTGTGACGTCCTGGTCGCGGCGCCAGCTGTGACGTCCCTAAACACAGCCTTCGCTCGCTGCTTCGTTCGGGTGTCGCCGCTCCAAACGTGACGTCCGCCTGTCGCGTCAGTCGTGTTGTCTCGTCCTATGACGACCAACTGGCTTGGTATCGGTCGCGGCACCCAAATGTGACGTTCTAACCTTTTGGTGATTCGGATGGGAATCTGGTTAGATTCGATATCAGCCTCGTCGTTCCCAATTCGCTTCCAACGCCTGGTTACTAAGGAACTGCATTGATCTCCAGTCTGCCTACCCACACTGTGAATTGATCTTAGACAGACGAAATCAATCAGTAGTTGGGGCCGTAATGCAAATCGGGTTCAAACGGGGGTGACGCCGCACAAATATGCATAAAAGAAAAGAAAATGATGACTCAAAAATTCAAGGTATCAAAAAAAAGGATAACAAACTTTATGTCTAGTTATTAGATACATAGGACTGCGTCTATCTCCCGACCCGTTCTATGGATTGTGACACGTTGTTTTCCGTTAGGCGAGTTTTGACGCTTCAAGTTGTTTGCTCTTTAAGAAATTGGTTTTTCGGTGTGTCTTCGGGCGAAAGTCGAAAAAAAACTTATTTTGGTGGTCTGGATCTAAGTCGCTCTTCAAAATAATTGTTCTTGGATTGAAGAGGAGTCCGGAATTTGCGCGAATCTTGCAAGTCAGCTATCTGTGAGGCGGGTCTTCAGAGCTCTCAGCTCACTGCAACTAACTGGAACTTAACTCGAACTGAAATTATTTTACCCCGGTCTCATCTGGACATCGTCAGTCAGATTATCGCTAATTATCAGAATGGGTGGTCTATTTAACACGGCCAGACCGTCGCCTCGAAAAGAAACATTTCTAGGTTTCCATTCATTCTTTGCTACACATTTCTGATAACATAGTTTTATTATCGCAGGCTAAAGATGTTCTGTCGAAAGAAAACGCTCAGTGGCCACCTCGTGTGCGGCTTTGACACAATTAATTTTTCATATCTATCCAAAGCCCTGTAGTCCACCTGTTTTTTGTCAATTATCAAAATAACATTTTCAATTGGACTTTTCTTTGGCCAGTCGGTCTGGGGTTTGCTTAATCAGATGCTTTCCCGCATTAGTGGTTTGTTTATGTATCCCCGATAACACAGCCCGTCGCCAGAACACACCTGATTCCCTTATCCACTTAGAATTTTTTGCCATTGTAATGACACTCTTCGCCATTTGTTATTCATCAAAATATCCTTTATCCATTGTCTCTTAGCCGTGGGTGTTCTACTTATCATCCACGCTTTTCCTTTCTTTTCTTTTTCTCTTTCTTTTCTTTTCTTTTTTTTTTTTGCCTTGGAAAATGGTGTCACAGTGCAATACAGCTTTAATGTCCTTAACTGGACCATAGCTGAAATTAAGCGAATGGATGCCAAAACGAGAAAGCTACTCACTTGCTATCGCATGTCGATCGTCTGTATGTGCCCAGATCCGAAGGAGGCAGAGGATTAGTTCAACTAGTACTGTCCTACAACTACAACAATTGGCCTCCAAAGATATTTGGAAACTACAGAAGACTGGATGATGGTATGCGTCAAGGAACATGAAAGTAGTAAGCGTCTCTACTCCGTAATGAAAGAAGCCAACAAATTCAAAATGGAGTTTCAAATGGGCGTAGAGATGCAACTACAGCACAATACACCGGCTGAAACTGCAAAATACCTAAAAAAGACAGCAAAGACGAATGCAACCGACCAGTTACAGAAGCGATGGCAAGATAAACCGCTTCATGGCCAATACTCTGCCCGTACCAAACAAGCTGGCCTAGAAAAAACCCGTACCCATCAGTGGCTACGTAGTGCAGAGTTGAAAGCGGAAACTGATGGTTTTATCCTTGCTGCGCAGGACCAATGCTTGCTAACTAGGAATTATCAAGCACATATACTAAAATATTGTGTCAGCCCAAAATGCAGATTCTGTGATAAATATCCAGAAACGATTTATCATCTTGTATCAGGTTGCACGGTGTTGGCACCCACTGAATACAAAACCCGACATGACAGAGTGGGCCAATATCTGCACTGCAAAATCTGCAACTTCTACGGGAAGAAAACTGAAAGAAACTGGTATGAACACCACCCAGACCCGGTTACGGAGATAGGACCTGTTACAATTCTATGGGATTACACAATACACACTGACAGAACAATCAAGGCCAACCGGCCAGATATTGTTATTAAAGACCACAAACAAAAACGGTGCCTCCTTATTGATATGGCAGTCCCTGCTGACTGCAATGTATCTTTGAAGATATTCAAAAAGTTGTCAAATTACAAGGACCTTGAAATAGAAATCTCGAAAGTCTGGCATATGGGAACATCAACAATCCCTGTTGTAGTTGGAGCCCTAGGACTGGTTGGAAAAGATTGCAGTAGATTAATTGAAGGGATTCATGGAAGTTCATGCCTCAAGGAGATACAAAAAATTGTTCTGACAAGTACAGCCCACACCTTACGAAGTGCTTTATCTATGTAATTTAATTCTTTATTTTTTTCTTTTTTTTTTTTCTTTTTGTCAGTGGAAAGTGTCATGACGCCATTTCTAACCTTAGGTCCCTGGGAGGGACCCGGAAAGAAATGTGTAAACGCCAGAAATCAAAGAAAATTAAAATAGCAATAATAATAATAATAATGATACATTAGTCAAAAATAGACATATACTATTATCTACTCAATAACATCTATAATTATAGATATAATTAGAACCAAAAATGTCCATCGTAATAAAACTTCTGAAACTTACAGGCATTTAAATAAACCTATTTATGAACTTTATGATTTCTTTCGTGACAACTTATGCATTGTATTAGTTAAACACAGAGATAATTTTGATTTAAAATTACGGTAATAAGAGATAATAAGTTAGCCATTTTTTGTTGAAATAGCAATGATCTTTTCTTGCCAAAATATTAACTTACGGCCTCGATTTTTAAAAAAAAATTATTTCTTAAAAATATTAAGTCCTTTCTCATAACAGCATTTTTTAATTAAAAGAAAACAAATTTGCTCGATTAGAAAAAATATTAGATTTTAGATGTGTTGGTGTGAACTAAAATTCGCACACTTGTATGTATGTGTTTCTATGTGTATCATAGTATCACCCCCTCCCCAAAAAAACCCCCACAGAAGCAGATTTCCCCATTCATCACAAAACATAATCAAACAAGCATAAATAGATCCAATTTTAAAAAAATAAACCAGTTTGTCTGATGAACGCAAAGGCATAAAAAACAGGGACACAAATTCATATCGATACAACACACATATATATAAGACATTTTTTTATGTTTATACGTTCTTTATATATATATATATATATATATATATATATATATATATATAAGAAATATAGTCTTAAGATGTGCTATATTTATGGGATAAAGTGCTTAATATCAGAGATAGAGCGTGTAAATATAAAAAGTGAACATAGAAGTCAACACTTAGAGGCGACAGTCTGTTTCATGCTATATGCAATCGTCAGGCCACGTGTGCTGTTATTTTTCTCGGCTATTTTTATATACGGATCAGTGGTGCATTGTGAGTAGTCTCTTATGGCGGTTATTTTACCGGAAGTCGTTTATATATTTATTTGGGTTAAATTATTTTGCGTGTTTTTTATTTATTTTTATTTTTTGTTTCTTATTTTATTTATTTATTTTTTTAATCGGTGTTTTTATTAACGTAGTAAAAGTTTGTTTATATCACTTATTTAATAGTTTTGGTTTGGTTTGAGAATTTAATTAAGGCTGAGTTTGAAAATTTGAGTTTAAATCATTAACCTTTGCATTAGTTTTGTGTGAATAATTCATGTATTTGTAAATTGATTGCACGTTTATTGTAATTTAAATAACTGATCCATGTGCGACTTTTGGTTAATAAGTGCGACATTACTGTAATTATTGAACAATATAGTTCATGCCACTTTGACAGTAAAATTTACCAGTAAAATAATTTGTTCATTACCATATTTGGTATAAACGCAAACACTTTAAAAATTTTTTTCAAACTCAGCGTTGCTTTGGCGCGTTCAAAAACCAATATCTCATTTTCAATAGCATTTCGGATACAATACACATATATTTTCGATGTCCTCTTATTACTAAGAGAAAAAAAAAGAACAACATCTATTATATACCTGAAGATGTCTGTAGGAACAGACGAAAGCTTGTAGTAAAAATAACAACTAATACGGCAGAAATTTATATAAACAAGTATCAATTCATTCATAACGGATCTGGAGGTTTTTTGTGTACTATTTGAATTGTTTGCGAGATGGATGTCTCGACATTTAAATCATTAACCTTTGCATTAGTTTTGTGTGAATAATTCTATTATATACATATATATATTGAAAAATATATGGATGTATATATATTTATAATATATATTATACCTTTTATTAGTTTTATATTAATATATATATATATATATATATATATATATATATATATATATATAAAATATATTATATATATATATATATATATATATATATATATATATATATATATATATATATATATATATATATATATATATATATATATATATATATATATATATATATATATACCAGGTGTTACAAAATTTCTGATCAATTTTCCTCTCTACTATTCCCTCTTTTTTAAATTTATTCACCCTTCCCTTGATGGATCTTGAATCAACTTTGAAGGTTGAAGCCAGAGTATCAATGCTGGTACCGTTACTGAAGGTCTGAATGATCTTTTTCCTCTCGCCATTGCTCAGTTGGGTAGACAATGGGGCTGACACAAAACAATTTTAACCTGTTCTCTTTCTAGCTAAATAACTGAAAAGCTTTCTTAGTGATTCTTACGACAACTGGTGTCAAGATGGCTAAACGTTTTACCTGAAAACCTGGAAAAAAGAAACTTAATTAGTTTTTTTTTTTCGATATTAAACATTTTGTGGATGGACAGTTATCCCTCGCTTTTTCATGATTTGGACAATTTTGCTGTTACACGCCGTATATATGATATATATTTTTGAAGTAGTTTTTTCATTTCATCGAGTTTTAAGATGAATTTATATGCGTTTATTTATTTGTGACTGCCAAAAGATAGCAAAGAAATAAGACTCAATGGATGGATTGAAACTATACAACGAGACGATCCTCGAGCCAGAAGGCATGTAAGCTTACGGTCAAATCATCCTGAAACACCGGTTCTCGTACGATCACCGAAGTTAAGCAGCGTAGAGCCAGGTCAGTACTTAGATGGGGGACCGCTTGGGAACACCTGTTACTGTAAGCCCCCAAAGTCCAACCCTTACCTCACAGTTGTAAACGGTAGTGTCAGAGCTATGCCGCCCGGAACTTCGTTCCTGGTAGGGCCACCCAAAGCGGACAGGTCTGACACACACACCGGCTAACAAGGGCTCTGGTGAAAATCCAAGGAGCGTCTGTATCGGTAACCGGCGGCTTCTGGTCGTTCCTGTCTCTGCGTCTGTGGGAACCCCGCGGCAAGCAAGAACGTTATCCGAGTAGGCCTGGGTACCCTACTTCTGTAATTTATCCCAAGAATCTTCTTCTCATAACAGGAAGAAGCCGACTCAATCCGTCCAGGGTGAATGCCGCATCAGTACAGTAGTACAGAAGACATGTGAGGATTTATTATTGGCAGCCATAATTTTAACAACAATGGGTTAATATGCAGGTGATACTCTGTTGATTGCAAACTCAGTCTTCTTTTCTTTTTGTGCCGTGTCCTTTCAGGACGTAGGCGACTATGGACCTCCACTTCCTCCTATTCCTTGTAGTTCTCAATAAGTTCTCTCCCTCTGCCACCTCCCCCAGACCACATTCTGTCATCCACTTCGTTAAGCTCCAGGTATGTCATTCACTGCTTTCTCTTGTCTTTTTTCCCTTCTATTCGACCTGTGGGTATCAGATTCTCCAGGCCCTCCTTTCTCATTACGCTTCTTCCTGATGTTAAGTATAAACTTCCATCTTGTTTGAATCCTCTCCAAGACCTATCGTTGCTCACACGCTCAGTCCATGATACCCTTAGCATCGTTCAGTAAAACCATGTCTCCGATGCCTCGAATCTTTTCTTCATCACGTAACAGCCCAGTATTCTTTTCTTTGTTACCAAAGAAATCCTCCTGTCTCGGTATACTCTGCCTAGCATCTCGAATGCATGCTTGGCCATCTAAATCCTTTTTCGGATCTCAGCGTCACACCTACCTTCCTCCGTCAAAACATTTCCCAGACATTTAACTTTCCGCGCATGCTTGAATTGTGTTCCCAACCTGCAAATCGCATTTCGAGCCCATTCTTTTACTGATGACCATGCATTGTCTTCTTGTATTTTATGGTTAATCCCTTCTTCTCGCTCTACCTCGCTACCTTCTGTAGGAGGTTTTGTAGTTTCTTTTTCGTGTCTGCTATCAGTAATGTGTCGTCTGCATATCTTATGTTGGTAAGATTGTGGCCACCAATGCTAACTTCCGGTAGGATTTCCAATTCTCTCAGAATTGCCTAGCAAACTCTGTAAGAAACCTAAAATAATTCTTAGACAAATTAGTAAAGGAAAGCTAGAAGAAAAGACTAATGGTTAACTGTAAATTGAGAGAATACAGGATTGTCATGAAACGAGGCAGCACACGGTGTTAGTTACTTACTAAACCCATCCAAATTAAGCAAGTATATCAACTAACTGGCTAGTATTAAAACAGACACCGGAATATGTGACAAGTAAATTAGAAGGTACATAGGAATAACTAAAGATGACTTCTAGAAACTAAGCGAAGAATTAAGGGATAAAATGATTACTGTAGAAACAAAGAATTGCTATATCTAATCTGCTATATGGCAGTCAATACTGAACAATCTCCTCGGTGATGTAGAAAAGAATCTAAGCAACAGAGGTGTACCTTTATTGACAAATACTTAGAATACTATGAATAGAACATATGACCATAAGGAAGATTTAAGGTAAAAAAAGGAAGCTACAAAGAATCCGATAGAAAGCAAAGTTTGCTAATTTTAGATCATGATGAAAGAAGGCTTGGAGAATTCAACATTTACGGGGTAGGGGGGCATTGAATGCAGGTGAAGCCGAGGATGCAATGAGTAACCTAAACAACGAGTTTCTGCGAGTGGATGACAGAAGAAAGGCAAAGAGGGAGATCGCAGATGACGGAAAGTTTTTTTAGAGCTACAAAATAAGGGAAGATGTAAAGGGCAGTGACCACTCGCTCGGTGATGAAATATGAGACATAAAAGAAATATATGCGTCTTCCTTCATCATTTATCTTAAAACTATTTTTTATCAGCTGATAACACAACGGTCATACATGCTTTTTGGTTTGAAGTAACTCTAACAATAAGCGAGAATATATTAGTATTAGTATTATTAGTAGTAGTAGCAATAACAATAATAATAATATATATATATATATATATATATATATATATATATATATACTAGCATTAGAGCCCGGCGTTGCCCGGGGATGTAACAGTAAGAGATAGATCAAGTATCGACCATCATAAAGACTGAAAAATAAAATTGTCAAAGATTATTGTTTAAGGCTGACGGACAAGCATATCTTAATTAGTTTTTTTTTTTTTTTTTTTTTTACGAATTGGTCAAACCCTAATTCAAACAAAAACATTGTTTACAATCGTTATGAGTCTATCGATTGGTGAATAGAATTTTATTATAAACAATTGTCTTGTAAATGGAATTTTTAAAGCATTCTTAATGTAAAAATAATAAAAAAAAAAAAAACAAGACAATAAGAAACACTACCTGCCAAAAAAAGGGAAGTTTTGTTGAAATCGGTTGAAAAATGTAGGTAGCCTTTCTCTGTAATCTTTTACAATTTATGATTTTCACATATTGAATACAGTTAAAAAAAATTGCATATTTTGCTTGTGGTATTTCATAATTAGAATTCTGATTTGAATATATTGTCCACTCGTTATTTCTAATACAAAAAATATTAATTTATTTGGGTTTATTAATTTATTACAAGTACCGTGTTCTTTCCTTAATAATTATCATCTTCGAAATATTGTTTTTTGTCTATCAGTTTTCTTACGTCGGCATTTTTAAATTATTTCTTAATACTTTCTTTTAAATATTGAATTAATTTCAAATAGAACCAATGCCTTATTGATCTGCCTTGTAACAAATTGCAAAGGGAACTGTAAAAACGGCCCAAAAGTACGTGGAATTATCTTTCCCTAAAGATAAAGAATTATCCGATTTTTCGATTCGTACAATCAGTAGAGATCGTTAGATTATTGTTTAGGTTGACGGACACGCATGTCTTTTTTTTTTTTTTTTTTTTTACGAATTGGTCAAACCCAAACTCAAACAAAAACATTGTTTTCAATCGTTATGATAAGTCCCCCGATTGAACAGAATTAGAATTTTTTTATTGTAAACAATTGTCTTGTAAATGGAATTTTAAAAGCATTCTGAATGTATAAATAAAAAAAAAGAGTGTGCAAGTCAATAAGAATCACTACCTGCCAAAAAAAAAGTGTGTGACGTCGACCCCCGGTCGCAGCGTCGACTGTGTCGTTCGATCCCGATCGCGGCGCCAATTGTGACGTCACGTGCTCCCCAGGCTCTGATATTCTGGTCACGGACAGCACCAACTGTGACGTCTTCGCCGCGGCGTCAGCTGTTCACTCCTCGCTGCTCCAAACGTGACGTTCTAACCCTTTGGTCAGATTGATACCAGCCTCGCCGTTCCCAACCCGCTTCCAACGCTTGGTTACCAGGGTAACTGAACTGATCTCCAGTCTACCTACCCACGTTGTGAATTGATCTTAGACAGACGAGATCAAACAGGGGTTGGGGCCGCAATGCAAGTTGAGTCCAACGGGGGTGATAACACACAATTATGTATAAAAGAAAATAAAGTAAAAACTCACAAGGTACAACGTATCAAAGAAAAAGGTAACAAACTTTTTATGTCTATTTGCTCGGTACATAGGACTATGTCTACTTCCCGACCCGTTCTGTGGATTGTGGCACGACGCTTTTACTAGGAAACTTTAAGGCTTCAAGTTGTCTGCTCTCTAAGAAATTTGTGTTTCGGTGTGTCTTTGGACGAAAGTCGAAAAAAAACTTATTTCTGTGGTCTGATTCGAAGTCGCCCTTCAAACTACTTGTTCTTTGGTTGAAGAAGAGTCCAGAAGTGTGCGTGAATCTTGGTCAGCTATCTTGACGCGGTTTCAACACTGGGCGCTCATCTCTGCTTGTCGTCCAAGGTTCAAAACTTCTCGCCAGGGTCCGCGGCTCAAGCTGACTTCTTCTCTCCGGCTTGGGTCGAACGAATTGAACTGATTTCTGTCGGTTGGGGTCTCGTTTTTATTGACGCCGTCAAAACTGGGGTGGGTCTGTCGGCGCCAGGGGTTCTTCGATAATTCTAAATACGTATCCACCCTTCTTATTTCTGGTTAGGATTTTTCATTCTTTTCCATTTTCGGTAACTCACTCTCCTCCCACTCCCTTTACTGTGCCTCTGAGGGGTGTGTACCCGCTTCCCCCGCTTCTTCGTATCGGCTCCTTACACTTACACTCCTGACAGGGACGTCGACCGATTCTCCTCGTGCGTCACGTGACCGCTCTCGTCCAATGAGGTTCTGGTCGGGTATCTTTCAGCCTCCTTCGTGTGTCATGTGATCTTATGTAGCCAATGACGTCTTAGTCGGGGGTGGACAATCCGTGGCTTTGTTTTGGGAAAGAAATACCTTGCTTAAAAAACAAAAATATTAATTTAAATCGCCCTTATCATGAGCGACTGAGATGACACTCTCGGCTTTTTAACACGTGGTATTTGTCAAGCAGTTTATCGCTAATTGGATATGATCTAAGAAAGGAATTTCACAGACTCGTTGGCGTTTCTGAATCGGAATAAAAATATTTCCTTTTCCCTCCGCTCGAAGGTCAGATAATAAAAATCTTTATTATCTCAAAAAATTTTGCCAGTGACCACCTTGTGTGGGCTTTTTCTAATTCTGAAGACTGTCTTTGTTTTCGTATTAATGGTTTGTCTTCATATCTTTAGATACATTTCCCCACCCACTTAGACCTTTACTATCATTCCAATGACACACTTTCCCACTTGTTACTTATCAATATTTTCATTGTCCCTAAACTTCGTTTCTTCTTTTCCTCCTTTCTTTCTTTTCCCTTGGGCGACAACCAATTGATAACACACTTCCATTTTTCGCGGATCCGCGGAAAACGGTCAGATGCTTGACCTGAATATTTTTCGACACCTGTTATGACCTGTTTACGTATTATTTTTTCTTTCTTTCTTCTTCGTTTTCTCTTTCTTTCTCCCAGATCGCTTGAATGTAAAGAAAGAATTATTCTTAAAACCCAAATTATTTTTCGGCCTTAAATAATTATCAAATGGTTGATAAACCATAAAAAACAAATCATATATCTATGAATATTTCTCTCAGCTCGTCAGGTATGCATGGTGCCACTGTGGATGTTTGTTTTATCGGCTGAAAAATGTAAGAAATCCGATCCCATATATAAAGGAACACACACACACACACACACACACACACACACACACACACACACACACACACACAAAACAACCTGGGTTTTTTAACCTAAGTCACTCCACGGAATCGCTAAAACATAGAGCCTAGTCTGATGAAAAAGACGCCAAAGTTTATGAAAACAAAATTTTATCGTCAAAATGCTTATGTTTTTATGAAGGGGATAGACTAAATTGTTTTTTAATTATTTTTGAAAATTTTTCCATCTTTTTAGAATATTCTAAATTTTGATTTAAAAAACCTTGTTTCTCTTTGGTAGTAAATAACATAGATAATTTTTAGCGCGTTTTTTTTGTATTTACACACATTAATTTGGAAAATCTTGCAAAAATAAAAATAATTGTCAGATGTTAATGTAACTTTCAGAAACTATTCACAGATGATCGAAATTATTATAAATATGTTTTTTTTTTATTAAAGTCATGGCAGAAATATTTTTTTTATATTTATTAACACCCCTATAACTAATTTTATGAAAAACTCTAGAAATTCGAGACCATCGGTTTTAGTGATTACAATAGTTAAAAGCACAAGGCGTTGAAGAAGGCAGATCATGTTTTTGTTTTTTTTGGCCAACGTACCGGAAAATCAGCTGTGAATTGTAACATACAAAACTCAATAAAACAAATACATTATTTTGTTTCAAATGCTTTTATTTAATTTAATTTGTTTTTATGAATATGGACAATATTTTCTGAAAGAATTTTTAATAGAATTATTTCTTATTTCTTTAATTTTAAAAAGATTTTTTAAAAATGTTTAAATTGAATTTTAAAAAATATTTTAACATTAGTTAAAAGCAACCTTTCAAAATGTCCGTGTGAGATTGTCATTGTCTAGCGCTTTGAAAATTGTATAATTTGGACCAATCAGATTAGCCATGGTAATTAAGAAATGTAATTTTTGTGTTTATAGTCGGACAGTAATTATCAAGTACGGAAGACCAACCAGAATACAATTTAGTTGCATTATTTGAGTTCAGCATTGTTCTCCGCTGTTAAGCCCTTTGTGACGTCGTCCCTTGGTCGCAGCGCCAACTGTGACGTCCTCGCCGCGGCGCCAGCTGTTCGCTCCTCGCTGCTCCGTTCGGGTGTCGCCGCTCCAAACGTGACGTCCGCCGGTAGCGTCAGTCGTGTTGTCTCGTCCTGTGACGACCAACTGGCTTGGTATCGGTCGCGGCACCCAAATGTGACGTTCTAACCTTTTGGTGATTCGGGTGGGAATCTGGTTAGAGTTGATATCAGCCTCGTCGTCCCAACTCGCTTCCAACGCCTGATTACCAAAGTAACTGCCTTGATCTCCAGTCTGCCTACCCACGTTGTGAATTGATCTTAGGCAGACGAGTTCAATCAGTAGTTGGGGCCGTAATGCAAATCGGGTTCAACGGGGGTGACACCACACAAATATGCATAAAGAAAATAAAATGAAAACTCAAAAGTTCAAGGTATCAAAGAAAAAGATAACAAACTTTATATCTAGTTGTTCGACACATAGGACTGCGTCTATCTCCCGACCCGTTCTATGGATTGTGACACGTTGTTTTCCGTTAGGCGAGTTTTAACCCTTCAAATTGTTTGCTCTTTAAGAAATTGGTTTTTCGGTGTGTCTTCGGACGAAAGTCGAAAAAAACTTATTTTGGTGGTCTGGATCTAAGTCGCTCTTCAAAATAATTGTTCTTGGATTGAAGAGGAGTCCGGAATGTGCGTGAATCTTTCAAGTCAGCTATCTGCGAGGCGGAACCAACTTCCACTGCGAGCTTCGAACTCTCTGCTGCAACTCCACTCTGCCGAACTGAACTCAACTGATTTCTGCTTACTGCGGCTTCTTCTTATATGGACGCCGACCAAAACCGGGGTGGGTTTGTCGGCGTCGGGGGTTCCTCGATAATTCTAAATACATATCCACCTCTTTTATTTCTGGTTAGGAATTTTCCACTCTTTTCCATTTTGGGGAGTCTTTTCTTACTCCCACCTTCTCACCATACTTCAGAGGGGCGTGAGCTTCCCTCCCCACTTCTTCGTAGCAGGTTCTCATACCTATCCTCTGGTTGGGCGGTGACAGCCTCCTTCGTGTGTCACGTGATCTCCACTCGACCAATGGTGTCTTAGTCGGGCGTGGACGAATTCGCGGCTTTGTTTCAGGAAAAAAAATATCTTGCTTAAAAAAAAAAAAATTATCTTTTCTTTTCCTTTTCCTCCTCTTAATCGCAGTTATCAGTTTCTCTAGCCGCAAACAGGACGATATGAACGACGGTGGTCATAACTCTTCTTCTACACCTGGGCTTCGTCAGTCATCTTATCGCTAATTATCAGAATTGGTGTTCTTTTTAACACGGCCAGACGTCGCCCCGAAAAGAACATTTCTAAGTTCCCATTCATTTCCTTTCGGTACATATTTCTGATAACATAATTTTATTATCGCAGGCTAAAGATGTTCCGTCGAAAGAAATCGGTCAGTGGACACATCGTGTGCGGCTTTTGACACAATTTTTTCATATCTATCCAAAGCCCTTTAGTCCACCTGTTTTCCGTCACTTATCGAAATAACATTTTCATTTGGATTTTTTCTTTGGCCAGCAGTTTGTTTACGCATCCCAGATAACACAGCCGTCGCCAAAACACACCCGATTCCTTTATCCACTCAGAATTTCCCTGTCATTGTAATGACACTCTTTCGCCATTTGTTACTTATCAAAATATCCTTTAACCATTGTCTCTTAGCCGTGGTGTTCTGCTTATCATCCACGTTTTGGGTCTTAGCCTCTCCTTTCCTTTCTTTTCTTTCTTTTCTTTTTCTGCCTTGGTAAATGGTTCCACACCTTTACTTTTGTGAAACACGTATGGAGAAGTTAATTTGAGTTTTCAATTTCAACTGAGAAGGGTACCTACAAGTAACAGTATCATCTTACGAAATTTAACTACTGCTAAACTTTAATTTATATGATCTTATTTTTATATTAATCTCAGTTATGAGATTTTTCCATAAATGAAATATCAAAATTAATAGTAAAATGAATGGAAATACAAATAACACAGTAAAATGTAATAAATGTACATAAAATTATAGTATTTTATGTACACTTCTGATAAAATTTCATAAGAAAGGTACCTAAATTAATTAGATACCTTTTTCTTATGAAATTTAATCTCACTATTAACAGTGTTATTTTTTAATTTCTTTATATTTTCCATAAAGCATCGTAAACGTAAAAATGAAAGCTAAGTACAAAAAAAATAAATAAATAAAAAATAAAAAATTAGAGTGCTGAAAGTTTTTCTTAAAAGTAACGTGGTAAATAATTTGTTCACTTAAATAATTTCACTTCCTTCCATCCGTAGAAAGAATTATCCCCGCGTAAGTTATCTAAACGTCATGAATGTGCCTTTCGTCAATCGTCAAGCGACGCGAAAGGTTATGACCTGCTTTGATTTATTTTCAAATTACATTTTTCGGCGCAGAATAAGTTAAGCTTGGTTCAAAATATTTTTAAATAAACAGTATAATTTCTGTTTTTATTAAAATCAGTTTTGAAAAAAATAAGTTTTTTAAAAAAAAAATGATTGAAAATGATTGATTATCTGTCCTTTTTTGATAAAAAAAAAACAATATTTTTAACGAAAATTTCAGACGTGTAGGAACGATTAAAGAATGTAAAAAACTACCCCAAAAATACTTTGATCTTTCCTCTTTAATAATAATATGAACATCAGACGATAAAATTTTGTTTTCGTCAAGTTGAACATGGACACAATACAGCGTGTTTTGAACATGAAAATTTGTATAAATACATACATACAACAATATATTTCTTCTTAAAAGTTACTATATTTCAAACTTGAAAATGGCTAAATGTAAGCGCTCAGATAACAAGAACAACTGAACAGTTTTTTATATAATTTATAATTCGAAAAAAATATATATTAGATCATATGAGAAATTATATAAAAAACTAAATCAAAGTACCTTGTCTGTCGTATTCAATGAAATGTGAATGAAAGAAGGATTGTTGCCTAAATACACACACACACCCACACACACACACACACACACATATATATATATATATATATATATATATATATATATATATGAAGTAATATAGTTTTATGCTGTGCTATATTTATGAAATAAAGTGCTCAATATCAGAGATCTAGCATAAAACGGCCTGTCGTCTCTGAGTGTTGACTTCAATGTTCACTGATACATACATACATATATATATATATATATATATATATATATATATATATATATATATATATACGGTACTTAGTGAAAGTGCTCAATATATGTGATAGAGATAACATATTCATTTAGATGGAATATAATATCTCTATCACAGATATTGAGCATTTTCCACTAAGTATATATATATATATATATATATATATATATATATATATATATATATATATATATATATATATATATATATATATATATATATATTCCTCATTGGTTGAGTACTCCTGCTGTTGTTACATAAAATGGATAACATCGACTTAGGGTACTCACTGAACATTCCTATACCCACCCAATGTTCCTATAAAGTTTTCCTAACTGAAAAAATCGATAGTTTTATAAGAAGAATGATATGGAAGGCACACCACTACCACATTGTTGTAACAAATTAAACCATTCGGATGACCGAAACATTCAACCTGAATATAAAGAAATGCCTGCCTAAGTGTAAGGAAATGGGAAAATTTGAAAGAGACATGACAGTCATGGTCAGGAACGTCAAATTTAAAAGACACTTGGATAATTTCCAGAAAGAAATTATAAAGGACGCAGAAATATTAAGGAACTCCAAAAATTATTTATATTTGCTGAATAAACCCCAAAAAAACAACAAACATACACAATGGATTCTACGGTCCAGAAAAAAACCATTTAACTAACAACAATACACAAATATAGAAAAAGACAAGTGAAAGCGCCCCAAAAAGGCATTAATCAGGACGTTATCGCCGCTAAACTGAAAATTGACCAAAAGATAAACTCTGTAACTGAACAAGAAGCATTCACAATAGCAAAGGACTACAAACTTCAATGCAACAACCACATTCTGACTAATCAACCAAGCAAACAACGAAAGAAATTAAAATCCAGGTTAGTGAATTTATATATATATATATATATATATATATATATATATATATATATATATATATATGTTTCACTAAAAACTACTGACAAGGTACTACGGTTAAGCTTTTTATTTATTTTTTCTTATGTTCGAACAAGAGCTTTCTTTCTGGACAAAGAGTGTGTAAAAACTGTCCAAATGTTTTATATTTCCCAGCGCTTTCGGCTATACATTATAGCCATTATCAAGGATGATTCGATTTTTCAGCTTAATTGAGTGTGTGCATTATGTGCATGACTTAGTGTATAGTAGGGATGTTTTAATTTCCGAATACGGTTAGCATACTGTGGCCTCGTTCGTAGTTAATATTGTTAAGAGTTGGCTTTTTTTATTTTATTGTTAAAACTTCCATTATTTTTAGTCTATTTTTTACAGGCGGATGCAGTTAATATATTTTTGTTTTCTACTAATATGTTTCTAATGGATTCTGGTAAGTTTGTGTGTCTGTTTAAATGTGTTCTAATGGAACTGTGATCAGATAGGTGTAACGTAAGATGTCTAGATAAGCATGTCGTTGTGTAACTGATGTAATTATTTATGAGTGCAGCTTGATCAGGAACACAGTCTTTGTCCAGAAAAGAAAGCACTTGTTCGAACACAAGAAAAATTAAATAAAAAGCTTAACCGTTGTACCTTGTCTGTCTTTTTTTTAATGAAACATGCATAAACAAATCATTGCTGCCAACTCTATATATATATATATATATATATATATATATATATATATATATATATATATAAATTAATTGATTTAAAATATGTTTTTTTTTTTCCGCTACACAGTTCTAACCATGTTTCAAAAAATTTACATTGAGAAATAAAAATATCTATAAGAACACCGGATTATATATCTTACTCTTCTTTCTTTTTATTTAAATACACACACATATATATATTTATTAAAGACATTTTTATGTTTAACGTTCTTTTTATAGATACAAGTATTTAAGTAAATGCTCTATTTATAATAAACAGTATTAAATAACATTTACCGGCCGAGAAATTTTCATAGAAAACATTCGTCCTTTGACAGGATTCGAACCTGCATCCTATACGGAACCGTCATTTATGCTGACGTGCCTTGACCGATCGGCCACAAAGGATCGTTCGGTTGGCAAGGTTGAATTTATATATATATACAAAAATGGTCTAGCATACCACAGAAGAAGTTGGTTCACTGTGGCCTGTAGGCAATTTTTTTCGCCACAACCCTAACGGCTTAGACATTTATATGTTTACCATTCGCCTATGCATTTAATATTACTCCCACATCTGGACTGGTGTGTCTGCTGTATCTGTAGATATTCTTGATAAAATCCAAAGATGAATCTGCAATGTTATCGGTCCTGACTTGGCAGCGTGGCTTCAGTCACTTTCCCACTGCTGTGATGTACCGTCCCTGTGCCTTTTCTATAAATACTGTATTGTTCTTTTTTCTGATTAGATTTCCACATTTGTATCTCGACTTAATGAATGTAAGTGCAGTACTAGATTGACAGCTAGGTCTCATCACTCTACAATTGAAATGTAACCGTAAGTTCTATGCTAACAGTTTCTTCTCTCGTATTTCTCTCTTTTGGAACTCTTCTTGTCTAGAGCTTTCCAGACAACTTTGATCTTCAAAATATATATATATTTTTTAAGCATTTCACCCCAAGCAAGGCGGGAAGCCACTAGGACGCAAGGAGTTACAGAAAATTTAGAGCAAGATCAGATAGGAGTGATAGAAGAAAGGATGAGAGTAGTGGATAGATCAAGGCAACTGGAGATGTCGATTGATATTACAATTGAATAGCTGGAGATTATAGCTCACAGGGAAACAGGAAAAGGGAAGGGAGTTCCACAGGCGAGAGGTGCGAGACATGAAGCTATTAGAGTAGAAGAGACGGCTATATTTAGGAGTTTCGACAGTGAAGGGGTGAGAGCGGGATGCCAGCATCGTGAGGCGCTGGAACTCGTGACGTCTGGGAACGAGCGAATGCAGCTCCTCGGAGCAATTTCCATGGAAGTATTTGTAGCATATATCAATGCCGCCAAATATTATTAGTGATATTTCCTTAAAGAATTAATAAAAGCAGATCGGTGCAGTTTCTCTTCTGTTTGAAAGTTCTTTAATCGGTTAATATAATTTTGAAATTATTTCCACGTTATTTCGAAACTGAACTTGCTACGAAATCTTTGACATCTGACAGGAAATGTCAGGAGTGGGCAAGAACCATCAGTGGATTTCTTCACATTGTCAAGATTTTAAATTTGTTCCGACTTTTGCTCCGAAGACAATAGAAGCTTATTTTAGAAATTAAACTTTAGGTTTACAACATACACACTTTTTAATTAACTGACTCGACAGTGATGTCAGTACGCGGTTCGATTAAAGAGATTTCCGTTCGAAAAACAAATTATCATTTGAATTCAAATATGTCATGCCAATTGAAAAACTGTCAGAAAAAAATTCAAGCCTATTTCTTCACTATTATCTGGCATAAGAAAATTACTGTTCAACATTTTGGGATATCGCGGAGTACGAAATTCCATTTTCTATGATCTTGTACCGGTTGTGTAGTTTTACACTTCTTCGATATGTACACAGAGAAATTCGGTATTAAGGTCTTTTTTTCTCAAGGCTTTTTTCAAGATTGTTTCAACTTCCACATTTTCATTTTGGTGCTGTTTCGTTTTGGTCAGATTGTTTCTTTTTCTTCGCATTTCAACTTACTGTCAGATTGTTTTATTATTACAAGATTGCTTCGATTCTGTCAAATTGTTTATTTTTTCTCGCATTTCAACTCATTTTTAGATTGTTTTATTATTACAAGATTGATTCGACTCTGTCAAAATGTTTCTTTTTTCTCGCATTTCAACTCATATTTAGATTGTTTTATTATTACAAGATTGATTCGACTCTGTCAAACTCATGTTTTTTTTTACAAAAGATTGATTCTCTGCAAAATTTTCTTTTTCTCGCATTTCAACTCATATTTAGATTGTTTTATTATTCTAAGATTGATTCAGCTCTGTCAAATGGTTTCTTTTTTCTCGCATTTAACTCACTGTCAGATGGTTTTATTATTCTAAGATTGCTTCGACTCTGTCAAACTGTTTCTTTTTTCTCGCATTTCAACTCACTGTTAAATTGTTTTATTATTCTATTGTGAGACCGTAACATACCTACAACATGGACTCTTCCAGGACTATATAAAGTATGCGACATAACACTCTACAGAGGAGGAGGAGGAGGAAGAGGAGGAGGAGGAGGAGAAGAAGAAGAAGAAGAAGAAGAAGAAGAAGAAGAAGATTACGTAGAAGAAGAAGAAGAGGAGGAGTATTCTAATACCGTAGTATCAGCCGAGTACGACTACCAATATTGGATACTAGCACATAGTAAGCTCCGCTTACACTTACACTATCTTTGTAACCTTTTTGTTTAATATATCTTTCTGACCTCTAATCCGTGTTCCGTGTTTTTCTTCCGTGGTCCCAACTTTGGGTCCACATCATATTCCAAGATTGCTTCGACTCTGTCAAATTGTTTCTTTTTTCTCGTATTTCAACTCACTGTCAGATTGTTTTATTATTCAAATATTGCTTCGACTCCGTCAAATTGTTTCTTTTTTCTCGCATTTCAACTCACTGTCAGATTGTTTTATTATTCCAAGATTACTTCGACTCTGTCAAAATGTTTCTTTTTTTTAAACTCTTTAGTTATACTTAAAGTGTTTCTTTTTTTCTAAGATTGTTTCATGTTCCCCACGTTGCAGCTTGTTTCGTTTTCTCTATTTGGTTTCCGTTCTGGTTGTGTGTCTCCTTTTTTTTTCAGATTGTTTTATTTTCTTCTTTTTTTTGGGGGGGGGTTCTTCTCTCTCGTATTGTCCTTTTATTCTTTCTTGCACCCCGTAATCGTTCCTTTTCTCTTTGCTTATTGCTTTTCAGACTGTTTCGTTACATTTTATTCCTTCATCTCTTGTTTATTTTTTCACTTCTTCTTCATTTTCCTTGTTTTTCTTTCTTTTGTTATGCTTTTTTATCAATTTCCTTCTCGTTTTTCGCTTCCTTTTCCCCCTCATCTCTTTCTCCTTTCTTTTACATTCCCTCTCTCCCAGATTGCTTTCCCTTTCATTTATTGTCTCCACACTCTTTGTTTCGTTCACAGTTGGTTTTCTCTCTGTCTCTCGCCTTTATTATATTGTCTGTTTTTTTTTTTTATATTTAACCATAGCAACATAAGTCAAACAACACGAAGATGATTATCGATAGAAAAAGTTTCGATTCTCTGTTAATGAAGAAAAAAGTTTTTGTTTTTCTTTCATAAGAACTGAATAAAAAAAAAACACTCCTTTCAGCGGCGAAGAATGTAAATTCCTTCGGCAAGAATATTGGCTCATAAACAATTTTTAGCAAATTAAAAATAAAAGAAATAATTATATCGAGCTTTAAAATGAAATATAAGTAGAAATATATAAAAACGAACAACTGAATAATGCGATTTTTTAATCGACAAAAAAAGGTAATAATATTTTGAAATTAATGTCTTCTGTTTATATTTTGGCGATGGTTTTTCACTTGTTTAGTTTTATTCTTTATTTTGATTGTAAAGTGAATTTTTTTCTCCTTCTGAAATAATATATTTCATCCTGTAAATATTTGCTTTTTCAAAAGCTTTTTTTGTGTGTGTGTGTGTGTTCTGCTTTTGACAGATTTACATCTCTAGGTGAAAATCCCATTTTTTAATTGTTTATTGGAAATTAGCCAACTATCACAGACCCGATGACTTTTATCAGACTTATCTTCACCACGCGATTTTATATGTTCATTTTACTTTTTCTCGGCTGGTATAGAGGGCGCAGTTTCTAGAAATTAGATTGATTGATTGGTGGTTCGTTCTCTGCGCCTTATTAACCCTATGCAGCTTATTTAAAGCCAGAAAATATTTTTAGATTGTAATAATTTGGGTGGGAGGGGATAATCATGATTGAGCGATACAAGCCTTACTAATTTAACCTATTGCTGGTGGGGAGAGAGGATTCATACCTTTGGTTCGTTTCATTGATTTTTTTCTAGTGGCTTATGGGTTATTTATTGTCGAAATCTGAATATTTTGTACGTAATTTTATGCTTTCAGGATAAAGGTATGTATATATATATATATATATATATATATATATATATATATATATATATATATATATCAACACCTTTATCCTGAAAGCATAAAATTACGTACAACTACACTAGAAAACCCAAATAATAAAAAAAAAACATTGGAAGCAATATGAAACAGTAAGGCATTAAATAATTATTATAACCAAAGATCGTTGTCAAGTTTTTTGAATTCTCGTATGCTTGTATTTTGTTTGGTCATTCAAGCTTATGTAACAGCGTTTCCCCCTAGCGAGGGATGTTCGATTGATTTGAATTTTTTAAAACCCTTTATTCTACATTCAACACCATCACTTGATAAGACACCAAAAGTGTTGAAACAAAATGGCTATGTTTGTAGTTATTGTGTAACATTTTTATGTTATAATTTTCGAATAAATGATATATATATATATATATATATATATATATATATATATATATATATATATATATTTATTTAAAAACATGATTCCAACGCTACATTATTTACCTAACGAGTTCTTTCCTATTTTCTGTATATTTTTACACACATATATATATATATATTTGAGATCAAACAATTTACTGTTGGTAATTTTACTATAAAATTGCATTTTTAATTTTTTTTTTTTTTTTTTTTTTGCATTGATTGTAATTTTGCTATAAAAAATGTATTATTGCTCATTTTATTATAAATTCACGTACTGTTGTTTTTTTGGGGAGGGGGCATTCTTTGTGCATAGCTGGGATCCGAAAAGGTGCTACCACCCTTTCATACACTTCTGAAGGATATTTACGCGTAAGTGAACATAACAAACCCAACTGGAATTGGGACTTGACTCTCCGATTAACAATTCCGAACCATTATCCAATCTATTACCCGCACATTCACTCTTACGGTATCTGGCCACCCATCTAGGTACTGGCCAGGTTCTACGTTGCTTAACTCCGATGATCGTACGGAAGCCGATGTTTTAACGTGATATGGGCGCAAATCTGCATCATTTTAAAAAGGGAGTTAACTGAGTTTTACTATTAACCAATCCAAAACTAAATATAATAAAATCCCAGGAATGACTATAACAAAAGTAGCACAAAATAACCTTTTCGAATTAGCAATATGAGATGAGATTCGACAATAATGCCGAAATCTTCAACGGTTATCAAGAAGATCCAACCAACGCTAATTCATTCTTCTATTTGCCATGTACTCTCAAGACGGGGACGAACATGGCCTTCCACAACTTCCTATTCATTGTCGCTCTTATTAACATTTGTCTTTTCACCATCTCTGCCGGCCCATGTTATGCCAAGCCCTCTTAGACAGGTTTCTCCCTGTCTTCCTCTTGTGAGTGTCAAATTCTCCAAGCCGACTTTTCTCATTATGGATCCTAATTCGTCATTTTTTGTTTAACTTATCCTTAAAACTTCCTCATTGCTCAAATATTTAGCCCATGGTTTACTTAGTGTCCCTCTGTAAATCAACATAGACAAAAAATTAAAAAATAACATAAAATATTTTAGTTGTCTCTGATGTGATGATTGATATGTTCATGAACTGCACTAAATTTCAATAAGTGACAAGTTAACCTGCGGGAGTGTGTGAGGCATGTATTAGCAATGTAAGAAGTTAACGTTTTTTTTATGATTTTACATTCTTGTATTGGATTCAAGCTCTCAACATTTAAAAGAACATTCTTGTTCACAATTACTATTTAGAAATATATTAACTGACAATACAAGTATACTCCACTATGAAAATAAAAAACAACATTTCAAATTCTTGAAACTATTTATATAAGAAAAATACAACCGACATTAAATAATATTAATTATAAATATAGGAACAGCAAGATTTTAAAATACCTAAATTGTAATTTAAAAAAACAACAACAATTTTAACTGCAATGTTTTAAAATACTTAAATTGTCATTCTCTTAATTACAAATATTAATCAAGTTTTGATAATTTTAATTTTGAATTAACCATAACGGATCGCGTTCATCATATATATATATATATATATATATATATATATATATATATATATATATTATAAATAAATTTTTAAAATATGGGATTTTATATCTTACTGTTCTTTTTTTATTCATATACATATATATATATATATATATATATATATATATATATATATATATATAACAAAGCGTGTTTCATGCCGATCTACAAAACAAAAGTCACAACTACCAATTACATTATGTTTTGCCTTAGCAATTCACTTCTAAATATGATTTTGAATGAGATGGAAAGTACTTGGGAAAATAAAAGAAATACCCACAACTACGGTATGTTTCTTAATCAGTTTTGTAACACCACCAATAAATAGTCGTGAATTTGAGAGGATTAAAATAAAAATAAATAAGCATAATATGTTTAGATTATCTAACCAAACTTCGTTGAATGGCAATATGCTACTCATATATATATATATATATATATATATATATATATATATATATATATATTTTTAAGGCACGCTATATTTATGTGCAAAAGTACTTTATATCAGGGATAGAGCGTTTGTAAATATAAAACTGCATACTAAGTTCAGCAACGAGAATCTGTTTTATGATTGAACGCAATCATCAGACCATAACCTAACCTAACCTAACCTAACATGGTGATCGAAAAATGTAACCTTGATTACTCCCTCTCTCTCCCTCTCTCTCTCTCTCTCTCTCTCTCTCTCTCTCTCTCTCTCTACATATACATATATATATATATATATATATATATATGGGGGGTTGTTTAAATGAATCTCAGCCTGTCATCATTAAAAATGAAAAGGTGTTCACGTTCCATTCTAAACATTTTGGGAATAAAGCAAACATTTTTAGTAATCCATCTCCAGGAAATATTTCAGGATTTATATCCACAAAAACGATAATATATCGAATTTAGTGTTCTGAAGATGTACAGGATCGCTCGAAACGTCGATTCTCAATCTTTGCGTCCCTACAAGTTTTTCATTGAAACGAAACCAGAAATGAATGAATTTAGCAATATCTCCCTAAAAGGATATCATAATCCCTAATTTTTTTCTCATATCCGGAAGTTTAAGTATATTTTCGTAATAAATCTGAATCTTTTTGGGATTGTTTGATGACTGTGATTATTGAGTTGTGGGTTTGATTCTCACCGTGTGCCCAATAAAAAAGTTGATAAATATTTTATAAATACATATTTTATAAATATAATATTTAAATGCTCTCCTTTTATATATTCAGAAAAAAGTGGATTACCAGCATCTTCATAGGAAATTGGTGCCAAATATTGGCGTCAAAAAATAAAACCCGTCTGTCTTCAGAGTTATCGATTTGGGCAAAATCACGCAAAAGCAATCATCAGTCCTGAGATCTCATTAGATCCATTTATCAAAAAAGATGAGAATCTGTCAAATAGGAATTTTCCTTGTTTCACAAAATCAAAGAATAAACAGTTATAAACAGTAAAATGTTGGATAAATTACAGGAGAAATAAGTAAGAGAAAATGGAATATTTTAGTTGTCTTATCATTGTTAAGGGAGAGCTTTAAAATAACTTGTAAAAAGAGTGGGAAAACCGATGATGCCGCAAAAATACAGTAACCATTCAAACGAAAACATTAATCAACTAGAAAACCGAGAAGAGTCTTAATGTGTTAAGGGTATGTTCTGAAACTTGATCGTTAGAGATACTACCAGTCGCTACTGGTATGATAACCCACTACGTAAAATCAATTATCATCAAGAAAAGGAGAGTAAACATATTAAGAGAAGCCAGAAGAAACAAATAATTTCCCGACAAAAATATAAGTTATGTCAAACATTTTCTGAGTATTATTTTATCTGGCAGCCCTAAAATATATGAATTGCAAAAGCTCTACCCAGATGTATTTCTCTTGTGTTGATTTCTTTCCCTGCATTGAATACAACTACCATATTTGACGGCGTATAAGACGCACCTCAATTTCAACAGCGTAAATCAAGAAAAATTAGTAATTAGTAAAATTAGTAAAAGTTTTAGTAAATGGTACAGCCTAGTTATATCTATGAGGTATTATTTTGGTTAAACAAGCCATGATTACAATTAAACGAATAAACGAAAGATAATAGGAAAAACATGAGCCTATAAAAACTTTATTATATCCTTTATAGGATCTGCAAACGTCTTATTGAAATAATTATTCTATCAAAATTAGATTGTAATGACACCAATGAAACTGGAAGTTATCGCAAGAAAAATATTCATGAAACAAATATAGTTTACAAATATATAATTAGTATTTATTGCATATAATTTTAGTGAAACAAAGTACTAATATTAAACATGATGAAATTAATATAATGAATATTATCAATAATAACTTTTAATCTGCATAATCGCCTTTTAAATAATGACAATGGGTATATGAAAGTTACTCTAAAGCCTAAGCAAATAGGAGTTGCCAGGTAGCTAATTTGGGCCGACTATAGCGAATTTTAAAGCTACATATGTCATATAAGACGCAGGGGAATTTTAAAAGAAATTTTTAGTAAAAAAAAGTCCGTCTTACATGCCGTCAAATACGGCACATATTTTTCCTCACTGATTGCATAACAAATCATATGTTTGTATCTTCTGATAAAAAAACCTTCTTGTCTCTAGGAGTAAATAACAAAAACAACAACAACAATGATATTAATATTAAGTAGTTTTAATCCATGAAAAAATCCCAGTTTTCCTATTTGAATTTTCTGAGGAATCTTAATTCTTCAGTTAATGATTGAATAAGCTTGTGGTGAGTTTGACGGCAATAAAATATCCGTAGAGATTCTCCTATCGCATCTTTAAATCCTTGAACTTTACAATAAAAAAAATCTGAATGGTGATTGTTATTTTAAGAAGTAAGGGGGTACAAGCGAAAAGTTTTAAATTGATAACTTTTAATTAACAACAGTTAAACTACTCTATCTTTCATTCTTTCTTTCACTTTCTCATTGAAACCAAGTAGCGTTTTTCTTTCCTTTTTCCACACGACCAAAACGGAATAGTCTATTATTTATGAGGTATTATGAATGAAGATAAAACTCTTAATATTCAATAATCTGCCCGTCCTAGACAAACTGATGTAGACAAGCCAGGTGTTTACGTAAAAGCTGAAACCGAAGGATTTATTCTGGCTGCACAGGACCAAATGTTTGCCAACTCGAAATAACCAAGCAAGAATATTATAAATTTTTGTTGACCCCAAATGCAGGTTCTGTGATAAACATCCAGAAACAATTGACCATCTTATATCAGGTTGCACGGTATTGGCATCCACTGTATATAAAACTTAGTATGATAGAGTAGACCAATATCTGCATTGTAAAATATGTAACATTAACAGGAAGGAAACCGGAAGAAATTGGTATGGCCATCGCTCAGGTCTGTTTATTAGGATCTGTAACAATTTTATGGGACTTTATAATATACGCAGGCAGAACAATCAAAGCTAATCACACAGACATCACATGACTGTCCCTGCAGATTTTAATGTATCTTTGAGATATTCAAAAAAAAAAAACTATCAAAATACGAGGATCTTGAAGTAAAAATCTAAAAACTGTGGCACATGAATATTTCCAGTTGTAGTTGGAGCCCTCGGATTGATTGGAAAAGATTTCGATAGGCTCCTTGGAGGGATTCCTGGTGGCACATGACTTGGAGAAATACAAAGAAATATACCCGCAAATACAGCTCACATATTACGAAGAGATTTGTCTATGTAAAGCGTGTGTGATCTTAGTTTTGTTTTGTTTTTAAAAATGATCAGTGAAAAATGCTATGAAGCTATATGTTCCCTTAAGTTGGGCTCCTCGAGGCGGCGTAATGCTTAGCAAGCTTGTCTGGCTAGAACAATTACGCCTGAGTAGTGAGTTCGAGCCGCACTGGGTGCCCCCTACTTTCGGCCTTGTGCCATATCTAAGCTACGCTTGGAAAATCGCTATCTGACCTTAGGTCTCTAGATTGAGACCCAGAAAGAAATGGGTATACAACAGAAATCAAAGGAAATAGTAATAATAATAATAAAAATAATAAACACTAATAATAATAAATAGCAATAATAATATGCAGTGACAACAATTACATCTTTTTGTTTCTCTGATTGCATGGAACTTTATTGGCTTGCATCTTCTAAGTGTCTTGTCGGAGTTAGCTTCTGCTTAATTCCCTAATTGTTCACTAGGGGCGCTCTCCCTACACTATAAATACTGGGCGACTTCTCGCCTCGTTCTCTTTTTCATTTCTTCATTTCAGCGACTACAATGTAAGCTCTCTTAGAAGATCCGCGTCTTCCCATTTATGGGAGACGCCATGAACGTTATACACACATATACGTACGTACAAACATTCACCAAAGAACAAACACAAATGTTCACACACACGCAAATGTTATTGTCTATGACCATTGTAAAATTGTGTTGTTTAATACATATATTTGTTATATATACCGGTCTTGTTAGTTTTCCTTTCATCATTGGTTGGACAACTAGAGTCCGCCATTTTCTTGTAGTTGGACCTTATTCTAGCACGTGTTTCTAATACAATACCCAAACCCACACGGTCCTCTGCAGTCTCTTGAAATATCTAGTTGAGATTTGAGGCAACCCAGACTATACAAAGGAAACTCAAACAACAACAACAACAACAATAATAATAATAATTTGGAGACTGAATCTCAAAAATGTGGCGCTAGAGTACAATTAAAAGAAGCGCTGTAAACACTTAAGCTCATAGCAAGTATATACACCATAGCAAGTTTTTACACTTTTTTGTGTGTATATATATATATATGACTAGTGAGTTAGTCAAAATGATAGTCTACCAATAGAAGATTAACCAATCAGAAGCCGCAGAACATTGTATCCGCCGTGTATAAAGGCTGTCATTTTTGTTTATCCTACCCGAATGACCAGTGCCAACTTGTCAGGCGAAGATGACAGAAGGAAGAACTACGCGGGTGATATGTTGATAGGTTTTGAGAAAAGCAACGCAAAACCTTGAGGATCCGTTAGAAATACCTTCAGGTGAGGTAATCCAGTCCGCTCAGGCGTTCTCCGATTGGCAGCCTTCCTAAAGAACTAAATGCGACACCCAAATCGCATTGGCTGATATCATCCTGCAAGTGAAAATTAAAAAAAAAACCTTCGCTATATCTGCTCATAAACAGAAAGCAAAGCTCGCTAGTCTCCAAGGAGACGCACCCAAATGCTTATGGTCAGGCAATTGATAGGCAAAACGGAGTATTTACTATAGGTCGTCTTAATTCTCCAAAGACAAAGCAAAACATGTTAGGACATCATTTATGCTATTGTTCACCCAAAAAAAAATGCATAAGAGACACTCAAGGTAGAGGATTATTGAATAAAATTGATGTACGGGTGAAAGATGAGGTATGACGTAAATATTATAAGGATATGTAGGATATATAAAGCTTGACCCTGGACATGAGGAGGTTAAGGCCATAGTGATCGGAGAAGCATCCTCAAATCTATTACGGTAAGAAGACATGCCGGATACAGCACCAGAGCAATTATTATCATTATTATTATTATTGTTATTATTATTATTATTGCAATACTTATAACAGTAATGCGTTTTAAGAAAATAAAGAATAAATATTGTTTTACAATATTTCAACAATATATTTATCTTTTTCATGTTATGTTATTTAAATTTCCATACAACTATAAAGTTTTTTTTAAAAATTACAACTCCTTCTACAAATGTCAAATTGAATTGAGAAAAAACCACGGTTGTACTGGTAATCAACGCGAGAAAACCAATGATACACAGCCACCGTGAATGGAATGCAACTGAAACGTAAGTAACATGATGGGTCGTAATCATCTTGAAATTTTCTATCAGTTGACCAGTTTTCCAAATAGAATTGTGTTGAAATCTTATGGAACTCTCCAGTCATTTTGTTCCTTGCCATCCCCCCCGGGGGTGGGGGCGTTAGTAGTTTGCTTACGTAACTATTCTCATGCGTTTTAAGGGTTGAAACCTCGGTGGAATATGGATATTTTTTCAGAGAGTTTAGCTTATGTTATACGTAGAATTTACAGTCGTTTTTGATAGAATTTTCTGCGAGTTCTGTAGATGTCACATCATACCTGTGGCCATTAAATTATTTTATTTTTTTTTTTTATTTATTTTTTTCTGTAGAACTCACATCAATCAAGTCATGTTTGGTATATATCAATGGGAATCAGTACAATTGCCACAGTTTGAAGAAATCGTAATGTTTCTCTTTGAATTTCATACAGAATAAACTCGACTGATGTCGCTGAACAATGAACGCGGTTTTCCCCTTTTATAATTGTTTTCTGAAGGACAACGATCGTAAACTTTAATGGAGTTCTCTATACGATTATTTGTACTCGTTAAAATTTGTTGGAAAATATCTTAAAAAGCAGATTATTATTATTATTATTATCAGATTTTTTGATTTGTTATTTCATAGACTCCTTTACCAAGTCTTTTACCTTAGACCTGAAGGAACGGAAAGCTATTGAGCATAATACATTGAGTTGTTTCTGAGGAACGTAAGCGGTGCTCTTGCACAAAATCTGTCTATTTATATCTGTTATTTTGAAACTATACATTATCATCAATATGATAATAAATATCCTTTTTATTCATTTCACCCGAAACAAGGTGATAAAGCCTCTAAGACGTAATGGGTCACTTACAGTGAGATAAACTAAGAAAACTTTATTAAGGAAAAATGACAAAAAAAAAAAAAAAACAAAAAAAAACAGGATTCAGGAATAAAGAATATGACAATTGACATTGCATTTAGAAAGAAAAAAACCGGGGGGAAAATGGTTACACAAGTGAAAAGTGAGAGAGAAGGAACTATTAGAATAGAACTTACGGTTACAACTCGCAAGTTTAATAGTACAATATTGAAATATAGCTGCATATCTATTACTACGCTTAAATTTATAAAGTCGTGGTACTAAAGTTTAACGCGCCAAAGAAAAATTGCCATGAAAATATTTATAAAAATGAAATATGGAAAATAGGTCATAATAGGGGGAAGATTTATTAAAGCCGAAATGCCAGCTCCGGACTGATTAAATTGCAGATTAATCTTAGGATTTTGTCAAGTATCTCTAGATACTTACCAAACTAGATGTGTATTCAATGGACGAATGAATGATCGTATTTATCTCTTATGGGTAGGAATCTGTAATGACGATAAGTAAATAATAATTATACATAATTATTTTTCATGATACATTGGGTATTAATAACAAAATGAAATATATATATATATATTAGTTCTTATACAAATATTTATAACAAAAGAAATTACACCGAGTTTACGCAGTTATTATTCGCAGTATTTCAATAAACGCGTACAAAAGATATGCAACTTATAACGATGTGCTTATTTTGTAAAATTTCAAATGATTTTAATTCGTGACAATAATATGAATCAGGAAAATCAGCGTTTATACAGATTCGAAGAAGGAGGGAAAAGCAAAAAAAACATGTCATATTGATTGTTTATAGATTGGAGCAGATCAATAAATTTATAGACAGACAAGGTGATTTGCTGAAATATTAGCTGAAATTCACAGCTTAGTGTTCGATTAGCATGATCAATGAGGAGACATGGTGCTAAGTAAATTGACAAGGAAATAATGTTAAGTCAAAAATATACGCTGTGTAAAATAAACGGTTTTCATTATTAAGCAACAAATATTTGTAACGAAGTCTATACACAGACTAAAATATTGACAAACTAACCTCTGTAATTAACAGATGTTTATATATATATATATATATATATATATATATATATATATATATATATATATATATATACATATATATGAAGAAATTTTGTCCCCTTAAAATAATGCTATATTTATGGGATAAAGTGCTCAATATCAGAGATAGAGCGTGTGTAAATATAAAAGTCAACATAGAAGTCAACACTTAGAGGCGACAGTCTGTTTCATGCTAGACGCAATCGTCAGGCCGTATATATATATATATATATATATATACCCAAGTATATAATTGGTATATACGGAATGAATTCCAATAACCAACAATTACTATTCTTAAAAGAGTGCTCAATACAAAGTAGAGCAGATATAATTATTTTTTATAAAAAAAAAAATTATAACATAAGTATGTTATAAAATCACTACAAAAATAGCCATTTTGTTTCAACATCATCACTTGATAAGACACAGAGTGTGTTGAAACAAAATGGCTATTTTTGTAGTGATTTTATAACATATCGTTAATTTTTTTTTTATAAAAATTTTATATATATAATATATATATATATATATATATAATACACAACCGGAAAATAGTACTTAGTTTTTTTGGCAATGCGTTTCGTCTTTATCGATTCAAGTGATAATAAGCAAAAGCGAAATATTGTGTAGTTACATGAAATTCAAAAATTTAAATAAATGCTTTCTGCGATAGCCTCTTTTTTAGATATTAGTAACGTTTTATATTCTTTTATTTGTTCATATCTATCTCTTCCTCTTCCCTATGTTTATATATATATATATATATATATATATATATATGAAGAAATATAGTTTTAAGGTGGGCTATATTTATCGGATAAAGTGCTCAATATCAGAGATAGAACGTATGTAAATATAAATAAAATGTGAACGTTGAAGTCAATACTCAGTGGCGACAGGCTGTTTCATGCTGGGCGCAATCGTCAGCCTCACGATTGCCTCCAGCATGAAACAATACATTTTAAAATAATCATTTATATATATTAAATAACATTTACCGGCCCGAATGTCCGAGAAATTCTCATAGAAAATATTCATTCTTTGACAGGATTCGAACCTGCATCCTATACGGAACCGTCATTTACGCTGACGTGCCTTACCGACCGGCCACAAAGAAGCGTTCGGTAGACAAAGTCGAATTTACTGCTTATAAACTTCAATCTTCCATGAATCTCGTACATTCATGACTGCTCTGGCGTATCAAATGTAAACAAATGACGTCATATATTAAGAAATGGACAAAGTCCGACAATTTATTTATTAAAGACATTTTTATGTTTAACTTTCTTGTATATATATATATATATATATATATATTTATATTTATATATATATATATATATATATATATATATATATATAAATATATATATATATGAAAAATTATTTATAAATATTATATACATATGTATAATTATTTATATATTATATATGCGCTCAATATCAGAGATAGAGCTAACATATTTGGTTGGATTGATGTGAGTTTGTGACCCTGGGTTTCACACTTTAGCGATCGTCAGTATATATATATATATATGTGTGTGTGTGTGTGTGTGTGTGTGTGTAAATGTGTTTACATATGTATATATATATCTCAATACATTTATACCTATCTATCTATCTGTCTATATATCTATCTATCTCATCTATCTTCATATCTATCTTTCTATCGTAGTCTCCTCATATCTATATATCTATCTGTATATTTCAAGGTGATTGTATCTATATAGACAGAAAAGGCAGACAGACAAGCAGATTTACGAACGAGATTGAGCGTAAAACTAATGAAAACTAAAAAGCAAAATAAAGTAAGCTGAAAAGCATCGATATTTTTTCAAAGAAAAGAAAGCCAATAAATATTTGATATGTCATTTGGTTCACGCCACATTATAGAAATTCAATAGATTTTTTTTTATTTTTCTATTTATTTACAAATTGTTTTATTTTCAGCCTTTTTTTCTTTTCTCTGAAATATTTCTTTCGGTATTTCGAAATCAAAAAATTGTTAAAGAAATCCAATCATGAGAAAAAAACCCAGATATCTACCCAAATATCAGATAAATGCGTTTCCTGGCAAATTTGCAGTTTTTTTTTTCTTTTTTTTATTTATTTATTTTTTCTTTTTGTCATTTTTTTTTTTATTTTTTACGTTTTTACCTTTATTTTTTTTTGTTCTTTCTAATTTTTAGCGGGATAAATTTTTGCTTCCAAAATTGGATATGAAAAGTGTTTACTGGCAAGATGTCGTCTGCATGAGGATGTAAGCGATTTTTGACCGTATAAACAAACTTCCATATCAATAGATGCAAAGTAACAATTACCTGGGTGTCAGCGAGAGATTCTCACCGAACCATATTCCGTATAACTTATGTCAGGTGTTCCATATAGTTCTCTATACCCCCATCACCATATATATATATATATATATATATATATATATATATATATATATATATATATATATATATATCTCTCTTTTGCGACTTTTGGATTAATGTTTTCCGTTGATAGGAAGTTGAAAGTGTATGTTGAATCAGTTGCTAAGTCCGTAGCTAAGAAAATTGGTTGATGTGCCAATACGTCGACTTGCTTTGAATATTGCTACCACATCTGGACCGCCATATCTGGGCTGACACATCTGGGCTTCCACATCTGAGCTGTTAGTCAAACAAGCATAAATAGTGAAACGTGAAACCCAGGGTCACAAACTGTTATAGTCATAACCATTTCATTGCTTATTATGCATACATTTTCTGTATTTTAAATAAAGTTTATGATATATATATATGTGACGTCCTTGTCCCAGCGTCAGCTGTGACGTCCTTGGTCACGGCGTCAGCTGCGACGTCCCTAAACACAGCCTTCGCTCACTCCTCGCTGCACCGTTCGGGTGTCGCCGCTCCAAACGTGACGTCCGCCTGTCGCGTCAGTCCTGTTGTCTCGTCCTGTTACGACCAACTGGCTTGGTATCGGTCGCGGCTCCCAAATGTGACGTTCTAACCTTTTTGTGATTCGGATGGGAATCTGGTTAGATTCGATATCAGCCTCGTCGCTCCCAACTCGCTTCCAACGCCTGGTTACCAATGTAACTGCATTGATCTCCAATCTGCCCACCCACGTTGTGAATTGATCTTAGGCAGACGAGATCAATCAGTAGTTAAGGCCGTAATGCAAATCGGGTTCAACAGGGGTGACACCACACAAATATGCATGAAAAGAAAATAAAATGATAACTCAAAAATTCAAGGTATCAAAAAAAGGATAACAAACTTTATGTGTAGTTGTTGGATACATAGGACTGCGTCTATTTCCCGACCCGTTCTATGGATTGTGACACGTTGTTTTCTGTTAGGCGAGTTTTAACGCTTCAAGTTGTTTGCTCTTTAAGAAATTGGTTTTTCGGTGTGTCTTCGGGCGAAAGTCGAAAAAAAAACTTATTCTGGTGGTCTGGATCTAAGTCGCTCTTCCAATTAATTGTTCTTGGATTGAAGAGGGGTCCGGAATTTGCGTGAATCTTTCAAATTAGCTATATGCAAGGCGGAACCAATTTAACTTGAACTGAAACTGCAACTCCAACTGCAACTGAAACTGATTTCTGCTCGCTGCGACTTCGCTTATATGGACGCCGACCAAAACCGGGGTGGGTTTGTTGGCGGCGGGGGGTCCCTCGATAATTCTAAATACATATCCACCTCTTTTATTTCTGGTTAGGAATTTTCCACTTTTTTCCATTTTTGGGAGCCTTCTCTTACTCCCACCTTCTCACCATACTTCAGAGGGGCGTGAACTGCCCTCACCACTTCTTCGTAGCAACCTCTCATTCCCATCCACTGGATGGGCGGCGACAGCCTCCTCCTTGCGTCACGTGATCACCACTCGACCAATGATGTCTTAGTCGGGCGTGTACGATTCCGCGGTTTTGTTTCAGGAAAAAAAAATATCTTGCTTAACAAAAAAAAATTATCTTTTCTTTTCCTTTTCTTTCTTTTAATCGCAGTTATCATTTTCTCTAGCCGCAAACAGAACAATACGATCGATGGTGGTCATAACTCTTGTCCTCACCTGGACTTCGTCAGTCATCTTATCGCTAATTATCAGAATGGGTGGACTTTTTAACACTGCCAGACCGTCGCCTCGAAAAGAAACATTTCTAAGTTCCCATTCATTTTTTCCGGTACACATTTCTGATAACACAGTTTTATTATCGCAGGCTAAAGATGTTCCGTCGAAAGAAATCGGTCAGTGGACACATCGTGTGCGGCTTTTGACACAATTAATTTTTCATATCTATCCAAAGCCCTGTAGTTTCACCTGTGTTTTGTCAATTATCAAAATTAACGTTTTCAATTGGACTTTTCTTTGGCTAGTCGTCTGGGGTTTGCTTAATCAGATGCTTTCCCCCACCAGCGGTTTGTTTATGTATCCCAGATAATACAGCCCGACATAGAACACCCGATTCCTTTATCCACTCAAATTTCCCTGCCATTGTAATGACACTCTTTCGCCATTTGTTACTTATCAAAATATCCCTTATCCATTGTCTCTTAGCCGCGGTGTTCTGCTTATCATCCACGCTTTGGGTCTTCGCCTCTCCTTCCTTTCTTTTCTTTCTTTTTTTTTTCTGCCTTGGTAAATGGTGCCACATATATATATATATATATATATATATATATATAATTTGTATATACAGTACTTAGTAGAAAGCGCCTAATAGCAATGATAGAGCTAACATATTCAGTTGTATGGGTATGTGTTTGTGACCTGGTTTTCACGCTTTTGTGATCATCAAAGTTTCTTCTTTGTCCATGATCTCAACCTTAAGATAAGGCTTCAAGAACAACAAAAAGCTGTAACACGAGGAGAAATGGAAAAATCCGGACCTCATATGGAGAGAAAAGGAAGATCACCGCCCTCTGTTGTATCAATTTGAGATCATAGACAAAGAACACCATTGGAAAATTCGTAAAATTAAGGAATTACTACATATGCTGGTCCACAAAATCTCCTGAGCCGACCAAGCACAGAAATGAATACAATATGGGAACCAGTAATAAGGAGTGCTAGAGAAAAGCGATAGTAACAACTAAAATTGCAATATGGCAAAAGCATGCAATGATAACAATAAAAATTGCAATACGAGCATTGATAAAAAATGGTTGCTGAGGACATTAGGTTTATAATACCCAGAAATTCATACACAGATGTCCTCAAGGACACATGGCACAGTGGATAAAGTTAGTTAGATCTAGTGACTGGACCCAAAGGGTGTGAGTTAAGGCAGTGGAGAACTTGGAGAGGGGAATTAACAGGAGATAACTGACAACTGACATCCATTAAACATGGCACGTGGAACTAGAACAGTCCAGAGCGAAATAAAGGGTTTAGTTCGGAGCGTACAACGGCCGAATAAATATGGCGACAAAGATGAGAACACTAGTCCGAATAATGTAAATAGTGTACATAATACCTCATCTCAGAAATATAGACAGATACTGAAAGCCGGAAACGTTGTGATAAATATGGCAACAATGATGAGGACAATAGTCCAAATAATGTAAATAGTGTACATAATACCTCATCTCAGAAATATAGACAGATACTGAAAGCCTGAAACGTTGTGATAAATATGGCAACAATGATGAGGACAATAGTCCGAATAATGTAAATAGTGTACATAATACCTCATCTCAGAAATATAGACAGATACTGAAAGGCCGAAACGTTGTGATAAATATGTATAAAGAAAGATGAGGACAATAATCCGAACGTTGTGTACATAATACATCATCTCAGAAATAAATATGGCAGGCAAAACGTTGAGGACAATGAGTCCGAATAATGTAAATAGTGTACATAATACCTCGTCTCAGAAATGTAGACAGATACTGAAAGGCCGAAACGTTGTGATAAATATGGCAACAAAGATGAGGACAATAGTCGACAATAGTCCGAATAATGTAAAATATGTGTAAATAATACCTCATCTCAAAATATAGACAGATACTGAAAGGCCGAAACGTTGTGATAAATATGGCAACAAAGATGAGGACAATAGTCAGAGTAATGTAAATAGTGAACATAATATCTCATTTCAGAAATATAGACAGTTACTGAAAGGCCGAAACGTTGTGATAAATATGGCGACACAGATAAGGACAATAGTCCGAATAATGTGAATAGTGTAAAGAGACATGTTAATTACAATATATGACCGACCTCGTCCAGAAGTGACAGGTCACGTTGAAGAAGAATAACTCAACTATATTTCATGATTGATAAGACTTAAAAATATCATTTAGTATTTGTTACAGCTTCACTGTTTCTGATGTCAAGGAAATTCATTAAGTCGTTTATACGCCGTTGGAAATATATCCAACTTTTATGGGTTCATATTGCTTCTGCAATTAGCTTAACAGCTAAAGCCAAAGAGTTAAACATTTCAAATCGTTTCCTGTTTCTTATGCACGTCTAATTAGTCGTTTATTAGTCATACATTATAACAATCCATCTTACTTCATTGTTTGTGCAAACATTCAAATGTATTTCTTCTTTCAAATTTACTCGGTTCTAAATATCTTATTCAATATTCCGTATGTAGAGGTGAGTTTGCTTGTCAAATCAATTAACTGGATTTAAAATATTACAAGCCTAACGATGTAGCCTTCTGAATCAATCAACTTTAGTAGATCAAAAGATAGTAGTTTTTTTTTCTCAACCTATACTATGTGGATTTCCCAAACTGTGGAAAGTTGGTGAAGACTGACGGCAGGGGTAGCAGGAAATGAGGGCGTAATTCTTGTCCTCGATCTTTCAATTTTACTTACGCCTTTATTATTTCTTATATCAGACACTCAGTTTGGTCATGACATTATACGCTACTCAACTGTTGTTCATCGTTTAAAAACCTTGGAAAATATGATTTGTTCATCACCATCAGTAGCAGTAGTAGTAGCAGCAGCAGCAGCAGCAGTAGTAGCAGCAGTAGTAGTAGTAGCAACAGCAGCAGCAGCAGTAGCAGCAGTAGTAGCAGCAGCAGCAGTCCGACGACTGAATATGATTATAGGATCCCCGCGCTGTTGAGCACCTGACCACTTCCCTCCAGATATCCAGGTTGAAAGATAGAAAGGTATTAATTCATGCGTAACATTTTTTAGACAAGTAAACCATCCCTCTCCAGGTTCGATTACCCGACCATGCAGCATAAATTATATAATGAGTGCAGTCAGTCAACCAGAGCCGATGTCTTGCAACTTGAAGGCTCGCCTTGGTTAACGGCACGTGACCGTTGATTACATCAATGGAACCTTTTTCCTGGATGTTCACCAGTCTAGGATGCGTTGTCATCAGTGCAGTTTTTGCATTTATAAGTATGGAACCCCCGCCCCTGCTTTAGATGGCCGTTGTCACTAAAAGAATATTCATCCGCCTTTTGGCATGTCTTGCTGGGTGTCTAGCTACCCCTCCTTACAAGAATAGCTTGGTGCGGAACCAATTTAGTCACCGATGACCCGAACATGGATTAGGTATTCATTGTAGATATCAAATTTTGTTCGTAATTGTTATAATTCTTAGAAATAACATTCTTCATTTTGCTCATGTAAAACACTTGTATGTGTGCATAAAATTAAACACCTGTGTCATCATCATCAAGCTTGATATTTAAAATTTCTTCTTTGTCTATTTTAATCATTATTATTATTATTATTATTATTTCCTTTGATTTCTGACATTTACACATTTCTTTCCGGGTCCCGCCCAGGGACCTAAGATTAGAAATGACATCATGATACTTTCCACTGACAAAAAAAAAAAAAATTACATAGATAAAGCTCTTTGTAAAGGGTGGGCTGTACTTGTCAGAACAATTTTTTTATCTCCTTTAGGCATGGACTTCCAGGAATCCCTTCAATTAGTCTACTGCAATCCTAGGGCTCCAACTGCAACAGGGATTGTTGATGTTCCCATATGCCACATTTTTGAGATTTCTGTTTCAATGTCCTTGTAATTTGACAGCTTTTTGAATATCTTCAATGATACATTGCAGTCAGCAGGGACTGCCATATTAATAAGGAGGCACAATTTTTGTTTGTGGTCTTTAATAACAATGTCTTATTTTTATTATTATTATTATTATTAATATTATTATTATTATTATTATTATTATTAGCTTTTTGTCCTTACATGTTCTCACCAGTTGGTTGGTGGTCAATTCCTAAAACCCATCAGTCAGCAAATCTCCTCAAACCTCCAACTCTTTCCTCGGCATTCCTCAAAAACACTAACAAAAACGTCGTCGTCTTTACTTCCTGATATTCCAAATTACTCCAATCTCATTTCTGGTGTTTGGGGAAAATGAAAACACCTACTATTATGGATATGATTCCGACTTTCACGTTCCGTTTTTCAAGTCTCCAGACATGTCCAAATACTCATCGAGTTTCTCAGCCTCTTTCCTATTCCTCCTGTCGCCTGCTCGTTCAGACATGTCCAAATACTCATCGAGTTTCTCAGCCTCTATCCTATTCACCCTGTCGCCTGTTCGTTCAGACATGTTCAAATGCTTATCGAGTTTCTCAGCCTCTTTCCTATTCACCCTGTCGCCTGTTCGTTCAGACATGTCCAAATACTCATCGAGTTTCTCAGCCTCTTTCCTCTTCACCCTGTCGCCTGTTCGTTCAGACATGTCCAAATACTTATCGAGTTTCTCAGCCTCTTTCCTCTTCACCCTGTCGCCTGTTCGTTCAGACATGTCCAAATGCTTATCGAGTTTCTCAGCCTCTCTCCTATTCACCCTGTCGCCTGCTCGTTCAGACATATCCAAATGCTTATCGAGTTTCTCAGCCTCTCTCCTATTCACCCTGTCGCCTGTTCGTTCAGACATGTCCAAATGCTTATCGAGTTTCTCAGCCTCTTTCCTATTCACCCTGTCGCCTGTTCGTTCAGACATGTCCAAATACTCATCGAGTTTCTCAGCCTCTTTCCTATTTACCCTGTCGCCTGTTCGTTCAGACATATCCAAATGCTTATCGAGTTTCTCAGCCTCTTTCCTATTTACCCTGTCGCCTGTTCGTTCAGACATATCTAAATGCTTATCGAATTGCTCAGCCTCCTTCCTATTCACCCTCTCGCCTGCTCGTTCAGACAGGTCCAAATACTCATCGAGTTTCTCAGCCTCTTTCCTCTTCACACTCTCGCCTGCTCGTTCAGACATGTCCAAATACTCATCGAGTTTCTCAGCCTCTTTCCTATTCACCCTGTCGCCTGTTCGTTCAGACATGTCCAAATACTCATCGAGTTTCTCAACCTCTTTTCTATTCACCCTGTCGCCTGCTTGTTCGGACATGTCCAAATGCTTATCGAGTTTCTCAGCCTCTTTGCCAACATCGTGCAACCTGATACAAGATGATCAATCGTTTCTGGATATTTATCACAGAATCTGCATTTTGGGCTGACACAATATGTTAGTATATGTGCTTGATAATTCCTAGTTAGCAAGCATTGGTCCTGCGCAGCAAGGATCAAACCTCCAGTTTCCGCTTTCAACCATGCACTACGTAGCCACTGATGGGCACGGGTTTTGTCTCGGCCAGCTTGTTTGGTACGGGCAGAGTGTGACGTCCTTTGGTCGCGGCGTCAGCTGCGACGTCCTTAAACGCAGCCTTCGCTCGCTCCTCGCTGCTACGTTCGGGTGTCGCCGCTCCAAACGTGACGTCCGCCTGTCGCGTCAGTCGTGTTGTCTCGTCCCGTGACGACCAACTGGCTTGGTATCGGTCGCGGCACCCAAATGCGACGTTCTAACCTTTTGGTGATTCGGATGGGAATCTGGTTAGATTCGATATCAGCCTCGTCGTTACCAACTCGCTTCCAACGCCTGGTTACCAAAGTAACTGCACTGATCTCCAGTCTGCCTACCCACGTTGTGAATTGATCTTAGGCAGACGAGTCCAATCAGTAGTTGGGGCCGTAATGCAAATCGGGTTCAAACGGGGGTGACATCGCACAAATATGCATAAAATAAAATAAAATGCTAACTCAAAAATTCAAGGTATCAAAAAAATAGGATAACAAACTTTATGTCTAGTTGTTGGATACATAGGACTGCGTCTATTTCCCGACCCGTTCTATGGATTGTGACACGTTGTTTTCCGTTAGGCGAGTTTTAACGCTTCAAGTTGTTTGCTCTTTAAAAATGGGTTTTTTCGGTGTGTCTTCGGGCGAAATCGAAAAAACAAAAAAAAAAACTTATTTTGGTGGTCTGGATCTAAGTCGCTCTTCAAATTAATTGTTCTTGGATTGAAGAGGTCCGGAATTTGCGTGAATCTTTCAAGTCAGCTATCTGCAAGGTGGAACCAACTTCCATCGCGAACTGGAATTCTCTGCTGGAACTGGAACTGAAACTCTAACTCGAACTGATTTCTGCTCGCTGCGACTTCGCTTATATGGACGCCGACCAAAACCGGTGTGGGTTTGTCGGCGCCGCCGGGGGGTCCTCGATAATTCTAAATACATATCCACCTCTTTTTATTTCTGGTTAGGAATTTTCCACTTTTTTTTCCATTTTTGGGAGCCTTCTCTTACACCCACCTTCTCACCATAATTCAGAGGGGCGTGAACTGCCCTCCCCACTTCTTCATGCAACCTCTCATACCCATCCTCTAGATGGGCGGCGACAGCCTCCTCCTTGCGTCACGTGATCACCACTCGACCAATGATGTCTAGTCAGGCGTGTACGATCTCGCGGCTTTGTTTCAGGAAAAAAAATATCTTGCTTAACAAAAAAAATTATCTTTTTCTTTTCCTTTTCTTTCTTTTAATAGCAGATATCATTTTCTCTAGCCGCAAACAGAACAATACGATCGATGGTGGTCATAACTCTTGTTCTCATCTGGGCTTCGTCAGTCATCTTATCGCTAATTATCAGAATGGGTGGACTTTTTAACACGGCCAGACCGTCGCCTTGAAAAGAAACATTTCTAGGTCCCCATTCATTTTTTTCGGTACACATTTCTGATAACATAGTTTTATTATCGCAGGCTAAAGATGTTCTGTCGAAAGAAATCGGTCAGTAATACCTCGTGTGCGGCTTTTGATACAGTTAATTTTTCATGTCTATCCAAAGCCCTGTGGTCCACCTGTTTTTCGTCATTTATCAAAATAACATTTTCATTTGGATTTTTCTTTGGCTAGTCGGTCTGTGGTTTGCTAATCAGATGCCTTCCCGCATTAGCGGTTTGTTTATATATCTCAATAACACAGCCCGTCGTCAGAACACACCCGATTCCTTTATCCAAAGTTTTTTTTTTCATGGTAATGACACTCTTCGCCATTTGTTAATTATCAAAATATCCTTTATCCATTGTCTCTTAGCCGTGGTGTTCTCCTTATTATCCACGCTTTGGGTCTTCGCCTCTCTTTTCCTTTCTTTCCTTTTTTTCTTTTTCTGCCTTGGTAAATGGTGCCACAAGAGTATTGGCCATGAAGCGGTTTATCTTGCCATCGCTTCTGTATCTGGTCGGTTGCATTCGTCTTTGCTCTCTTTTTTATGTATTTTGCAGTTTCAGTCGGTGTATTGTGCTGTAGTTGCATCTCTACGCTCATTTGAAACTCCATTTTGAATTTGTTGGCTTCTTTTATTACGGAGTAAAGACGCTTACTACTTTCATGTTCCTTGACGCATACCATCATCCAGTCTTCTGTAGTTTCCAAATATCTTTGGAGGCTAATTGTTGTAGTTTTGTAGGACAGTTCTAGTTGAACTAACCCCCTGCCTCCTTCGGATCTGGGCACATACAGACGATCAACATCAGCTTTGGGATGATGCATGCGATAGCAAGTGAGAAGCTTTCTCGTTTTGGCGTCCATTCGCTTAATTTCAGCTATGGTCAGTTAAGGACATTAAAGATGTATTTATCACAGGGACAGCCAATGTGTTTATGGCTGATATTCTGTTTTTTTTTAGCTCAGTATTTTTGTACCAGACGTACACGCCTGTAATACTCTTTTCTTATTTTTTTCCTTCATTTGGGGGTGTTGTATGTCATTTCCTTCGCTAATTCCTAGGTACTTATAAGCTTCATCATGCTCCAGTTCCCTAATCTTTGTGACAAAATCTAAATCTATTAAGGGTGTTTCTGTAATTCTACCTTTCTTGAATGTTACTTTTGCACATTTATCTAATCCGAAGTCCATACCTATGTCGTCACTGAAGTATTTTTACAATATTGAGGAGGCCTTTCAACTCATTGTCGTCTTTGGCAAAGTTTGAGATCATCCATGTAGAGTAGGTGATTGAATATTTTTTTATTTATTTTGTAACCATAGCTACTGTTGTTTCAGTTCATGTGTAACTAGGATTAAGGATAAACAAAACAGAAGGGGTGACAGAGAGTCTCTTGAAAGATTCCAATTCGGATATTCAGACGGTTGGATATGGCAGTGCCCCCCGCTGTAACTAAGGTATAGTTTGGTGTTCCACATTCCCATGCTGTGCTTAAGAAAATTTAATACCACAGGGGAGACTCTGTACTTTTCCAATGTCTTAAAGATCCAAGAATGTGGAACACTATCAAAGGCTTTACGATAATCAATCCACACTGCACTTAGATTTCTGCGTCGTCTCCTGCAATTTTCCAGGATCATTTTATTTATCAGAAGTTGATCTTTGCAGTCATATGAACCTCTTCTGCATCCCTTCTGTTCCAGCGGGAGAATGCTGTTTTTTTCGAAAAAGAAATAAGTACGGTTCGTCAGTACATACGTGATCAACTTTAGTACGATTCGTCAGTACAGACGTGATCAACTTTTATTATTATTATTATTATTATTATTAGTTTTATTATTATTATTTCCTTTGAGTTCTGTTGTATATTTATTTCCTTCTGGGTCCTAACCAGAGATCTAAGATCAGAAATAGCAGCATGACATTTTCCTCTGATGATTTTATATATAAAAAAAAAAACAAATCCAAGATCACTCACATTTTACATAGATAACGCTTTTTGTAATGCTGTACTTGTGAGCAAAATCTTTTGCATTTCATTAAGGCATGGGCTTCCAGGAATCCCTTTATTGAGTTTATCGGAATCTGTTTTCCAATCAATCTGAGGTCTCCAACTACAACTTGAATTATGGTTGTCCTCATGTGCCACACTTTTTAAATTTCCACTTCCAGATTCTTGTATTTTTAGAGTATTTTTAAGAATTTCAAAGAAATATTACAATCTGCAGGGACAGTCATGTCAATAAGAAAGTACATTCTGTTTTAAGGGTTTTTATCAAATCTGTGTGATTAGCTTTGTTCTGTGTCAACACACGCAGACAGAACAATTATTATTATTATTATTATTATTATTATTATACTTTCTTCTTTCCGATGATTTATTGCTCTCAGCCGGGGATTTTGCATTGTGGGCTTAGAGTACATCTTTCGCAGAATATTTGAGCTGTCAAGCAATGCAGACTTCTGAAGCGATCAGATACTTGGCATTATTCCGATTTTTTCAATTTTAAAGTGTTAAGTTGGACGCTCCATTTCTTACTGGAACAATCGTGAAATGAACGTCCCACATTCTAGCAACTTCAATAGTCGATGTATTTCATAAACTTATCAATTTCTTGATATTGTGGTCACCATACATAACATCATCGATGAGGTATCATTCTCCTGGGGTTTATTTTATTTTATTTTATTTGTTAATTTATTTATTGTCATGGATGACTGATTGGATATTTGAAATCCCACCAAGTCTTTATTTGGTCGCATCCAATCAACTTCACTCGCTTGGTACCATTTCTTAGCAACTTCAAAACCATATTATCATTATTTTATTTCCTTTGATTTCTGGTGTATACACATTTCTTTCCGGGTCCCGCCCAGTGACCTAAGGTTAGATATGACATCGTGACATTTTCCACTCCAAAAAAAATAAAAAATAAATAATAAAATAAAATTAAAAAAAATAAAAATAAAATATAAAAAATATATTTTACATAGATAAAGCCCTTCGTAAGGTGTGTGCCGTACTCGTGAAAACAAAGTTTTGTATATTATTATTATTATTATTATTATTATTATTTCCTTTGATTTCTGGTGTGTACACATTTCTTTCCGGGTCCTGCCCAGAGACCTAAGGTTAGAAATGGCATCATGACATTTTCCACTGCAAAAAAATAAAATATAAAAAAAAAATAAAAATAAATATAAAAAGAAAAAATATATTTTACATAGATAAAGCCCTTAGTAAAGTGTGGGCTGTACTCGTGAGAACAAATTTTTGTATTTCATTCTTGTTGTTATTATTATTATTATTGTTGTTGTTGTTGTTGTTGTTGTTGCATGAATTTTTGATTCAGTAATTAACATATTAGTAAGTATTCATTTTAAAAATTTTCCATGATTTATTCGGACTCGTATTCTTATCTGTGTTGTGGTTAATGCGCAATTTTTATCGTTCTACTATCTAGCTGTTTTATACCCTAAGGAAATTAGTACTGGAGACTGAATTTGGTTCACTGATTCCATTAAATGTGCTTTTAACCGTCAGGCTTGATTTTTTACACCCACCTGAATCGGTCGATCCGTCCAACGATCTAACCTCCCCGACATCCTGTAGAGATTGTGCCTTCTTTAAATTCAGTAGCAAGTACCTAATTTTCTTATGTATAATACGAGACATTTTGAACAAAGGCGAAAACACGGGAGAGGCGTATTATACACAAGTACACGTTTTCAGAAATTAGTACTGATGTAATGAATATGCATACATCTGGGTTCCCCCTCACAGTAATATGATTGGCTGGTATCAGCCATAAATACAGACTGATGTGGAGGTACATGGACGACGCCTATTGCCTACGCCTTTTGCCTACCACTACGACGAGGACCAGTCCATTACGGTTACCTGCTAGATTGTCCTACCCGGTTACAGTAGTCCAAAACCACTTGCTACTTCGAACAAATATATCCTTTTCCGAGACATACCAAGTACTCACCTTAAAAATTCTCTAAATGCCAAAACTGTAAATATACTCGACAATAGATAATACACCACAAAATCGATAGGTGTTGATAACAATTGTTTACAAAAGGTATTTGATATGTCGGCCATATTTGATTCTTTCTTCCTTCTCAATGGAAAACAATATTTTTTTTTTAATTTTCATAGTTTATTTACATATATGACTATAATAGAGTCATCAAACAAAAAATTACGATAGATTAATTAATAGCTTAAAAAGTATTATCGGGATTATATGGAATGGCTGTTGTAGGGGGTCGAAATTACCCAAGGCTGTAATATATTACTTGTCTCTAGCTTCTGAAACACAGGGTCGCATTTTAATCATGTCGTATTCTATAAAACAAAAGACAGTAGGTCTTTACGGGGTACTGTTGCTAGCGCCACACCCAACTTGTTTTTAATTCAGTGTTGGCCTTCTCCTAGAGTGATTGCTAACCAAAGTTAGAGCGCTCAGCCAGTTTGTTTAATCCATAGCCGGGGGAGAGTAACGATGGGTTCTTCCCTTTAATATTTTTTTCGAAAATGGACGTAAACGTGAACAGAATTTGAACTTGGCCCATCGATCCCAATTCCTGCACCTGTAACTGCTACCCCCGCTACACGCTCTTCTGCGGGATATTAGAGTCAGTATTATTTCTGTTTTGTTTTATGACTGTCTATTAGTACTGCTGTTATTATTATTATTATTAGCTGTTATTATCTATTAGTATTAATATTATCTCTATGGTCTGTTATTACTATTATTATTACTTGTATCTATTATTAATATTGTTATTATCAGTATCTATTTAACAAAATGATTGAGGTAAGCCTTCCGATATTTTATTCCATTTTTATTATTTTGTCTAAGATAAGACACAGGGTTTAACAAATATTTAAAAAATATTTCGACGGTATGTCTCTTTTCTTCTAGTTAAGTTTAAAAATTCCATCCACGTATAAAAAGATAAAATACAAGTCTTTGTGCAAACGTCGGTTACCTTGAGAAATGCGATTGTATTGATAATCAACGAGACAAAACAAATGAAACCTAGGCAGCGTGAACGGAATGCAACTGGAACGTGCGTAACATGATGGGGAGATAAACATGTTGAATTTCACCATTAGTTGATGTTGAGATGTTGTGCGTTTCCCGCGTGTCGGTGTACGAATCAAGACAAACACAGTTGTAGAGGAAAATACTGGTATATTTGTAAAAGCAATTAACAATAGAGTGATTAGTAGAACGAAGGTTGGTTAGTACGAAACAATATCCAAAGTCTATAGTCCAACGGTATGTAACGGGTAAGCTTATCTGGACTGCTGACGCTCTGTCTCTCGCTCTCCCGTCCTCTCTCTAGAGCTGACTTATATAAGAGGGACCAGTCCATTTCTAGTTAGAAGGTTGGTGCGCCCCAACAGTTGATTAGTTAGTAAAAGCAATTAATCCAATACAGGGTGTGTCCCTAAAGCCTGGGCACATAGGAAATCTAATTAACTTTTCTTTTTTTTTACCTCCACAGATTAAACATCGTTTTGTCGAAAGAAGAAAGAACTGATTGCAACACACTTGATTGAACGTATAAAGCTTAAATTGTTAGCAATGTGCAGTTATTGCATCGAGTTCACGTGAATCTTTCAAAGCGCATCAACCTTTGCATCACAAATGATGGAAATCATATTGAAGACGTTATTTGTTAATATTACAATTCCGTAAAATTTTGTTGAAAAGTTCTTGAAAATATGCATTATTGCCTGTGTGTCCAAACTAGGGACACTCAGTAGTTTAGTATAAATTTTATGGTACTCTCTTGTTAATTAGTACCCCCAACTCCCGGGAGGGTCGTTATTAATATGACTATTTTATATCTTTATACGGTTTAAAGTCGGTGGATATTTTTTCCAGACTATGTCTCTTAAGGTGTTTGTGAAACGTACAATCTTTCGTGATCTAATCTATTACTACTACTGTTTTTATTACTCTCCTTATTATTTATTACTCTCCTTGTTACTTATTATTTATTACTCTCCGTTGCTATTACTGCTTATTTTTATTACAGTTATAATTACTACATTTTATTACTCAGGTTATTATTAGTATGTTATTATTACTTTTATTATGGCTGGTATTGCTACAAACGCAGATTATGACAATTATCTTAAAATAATCACATAATATAATTTTTACTATATTATTTAATTATGTTTATCATATTATTTAATTATGTTTATCATATTAGTTAATATTTTTATCATATTAGTCAATTATAATGAAGTAAAAACTAACAAAAGTGATTTTAATTTTAAATTCTTCATTATTATTATTATTATCATTATTAAAACTGGCAATCGTAATTTTTCTGGTTTAATTTTAAATTCTTCATTATTATTATTAATAAAACTAGCAATCGTAATCTTGCTGGTTTAATTTTAAATTCTTCATTATTATTATTATTATTATTATTATTATTATTATTATTATTATTATTATTAAAACTGGCAATCGTAATCTTTCAATATTTTTCTTATTATTTTCTCCTAATTATCGTAATTATTCTGGTCATCCATTCTGATGAATTTTCTTATATTCTCTCTTTTTTGTTATCTTCATTCTTTCTTTTTCTCTTTCTTTGCCCAATTCTCTCTTTTATTCGTTGTCTTTTTATTTCGCGCCTTTTTACGCCATTGTCTTTCTTATGTGATGCAAATCACATGGATACAATGAAAACATTCAAATGATTCATATGCGTTCTTGAAGCTTTTTTCGCTACATTCTCTCATCATCAAACACAATGCTGTTCGTTCTTTCGAATTTTCATTTCTTGTGTATTATGCCACGTCACCATTTCTTTTATTTTTCAATCTATCCTGTTTTCTTGTATAAACATAAGAATTTTTTTCGAGAAATTTCCAAACATTAAAAAATAGCACAGCACATTTTCTGATTTTTCTTATCTCTATGTCTGCAGTAAAATAGATTTTGATGGTGTTTAGCAGTGTGTACTTACATGAGTCTTATACAGAAAATTTACTGGAAAATATGACACTAGAATTCCAAGGCTGATTGCAACATCAATGATGCCTTCCAAAAGAAAGTCAAAAACAATAAGTTTTCGTTTACTTACGTGCTAATAGCCTTGGGTAAGGTATGAACCCTCTTCTTCTCCCAGCTATGGGTAAATAGCAAAACAGAAACGGGTTCTAGAGCCTTGGATGGCAGAAAGAAATGGCAACCTACTTCGGCTCGGATTGAGGAATCGGAGAGCTGAGTTCGAATTCCAGTCGAATCAATTACATTCACTTACTTGCTAATACCCTTGCGAAAGGTATGAATATTCTTCTTCTTCTTCTTCTTCTTCTTCTTCTTCTTCTTCTTCTTCTTCTTCTTCTAAGGCTATGGGTAAATAGCAGGACAGACCGGGCTCTGTAGCCTTGGATGGCAACTGGTCTACTGCAGAAAGAAATGTCAAAGTACTGCGGGAAAAATTCTGCCTCGTCTGTCATGTATCGAAAGATACATAACCGCCTAAGAGTGCTTCTGGCACATAACTGACTGAAGTTTTCGTTAGAAATAGATACAATAATTTCTAAACTTCTATATAATATTAATCTTCCTATATGGCAGCGTATTTTTGACATTTTCCTGGGATATGCGGAGGAGGCTTGAGGCAAGACATACGCGATTCTACAGAAGGATGCTGAGAATATCATGAACGGAACATGGAAACAACGCGAAAATGTGATCAACAACATTTGTATATGAAATCAGAGATGGTTAAAATATCTGGGGCACATAAGAAAAAAATACTTCGGAGAATTTAACCCTCCCATGACATACTAAACGCAAGAGGGAAACAAGAAGCCTACCTCAGAAGCTTTTAGAATTGAATGGCAGGACAAAGATGGGGAGTTCGAAAGGATATGAAGTTCTGGAGATCCTTAATAGGCGACGATCTGAAAAATCATGGCACATAAAATTTATGTGAGGATTCAGTTTGGACATTTTATGTATGTGTCTCTTCAAATGAATGAAATCGTATCTATGTTTTTTTAGTTGGTTTCTTTTATCAATTTGTGGTAATCTGAGCAAGTACCTTTTACACGTGTACAAATTGTGTATTCCTAATTAGTATCTGCCTGCTTCATAAATTTCACTTTTCTGTTTGTATATTCTTCTTTTATGTGCCATGTTCCTTCAGAAAGTTGACACCATTTGCCCCACTCCAGTTTCCTCTTCTTTGTATCTCTTAATAAAGTTTGTCTTTTCGATATTTCTCCTTAATTTGATATTTCTCCTAATTTGGTATTTTTTAATATGTCTGCCATTTATTTACACAATATGGCAAAGGTCTTCCCTAGCAGTTCCAATTACTCTTTGTCATGTGCTTGATCAAACATTATTTTCATAATGTACAATGCAAATTCATTTGTATTGCTCTTTCTAATAAGAAGCCAGGTGTAAATGAATGTGAACTCCATCAGATAATCAGCCTAAGGAGCCATATAACAAAACTTATCATTCGAATACTAAAGAACAGTGAGCATAGAAAAATCAGACCAGAAGTTGGACAAGAACCGTGCGTATTTGTCAAAGACACTGGAACAAGGAATATTAATGTTTATGTTCCGTATGATATCAGAAAAGCAATAAAAATGCAGAAGGATATATACCTATATTTTAGAGATTCTTCAAAAGCGTTTGATAAAGCACATCACAATGAACTGTTGGAACTGCCAGGTAACCTTGGAATATTTGAGTAGAATATTAGAATAATCCAAAACATATACTTGTAGCAAACCGCCTGAATACGGATAGAAAATGAATTCAGTAAATATACAAAAATAGAAAGTGGTGTGAGACAAGGATGTAACTTCTCACCGGACTATTTCAACTTCTACAGTGAAACTATTCTGAGATGATTCATTATTGGCGGCCACAATCATAACAATATAAAATATGCAGATGATACAGTGTTGATAGTCACCACCGAAAAGAAACTACAAAAATACCTGTTGAAGACAGTGAAGGAAAGCGGGAAAAATGGATTCCATATCATCCGCAAGAAGATCAAATGGATGTGGCTGTCAGCAAACGGAACAAAACCCAGGCCGCCCATAACCAGGGTGCGATGGATAATTTGTCGTCTAAAAGACGTAATAATGAAAATAAGAACGACATTTCATTTTAACAAATATATTTACCAAAATTACAGAAAAAATATCTTTCCAGAAACCCCTGTTCAAGTTGATGGTCAAAAACACCTTAAACAAATTATGACAGATGATTTACAATGATTAATTGCCAAAATATGTGGATATAAAAATCTTTTGTCCTATTTACCTCATAGACCATATATACAGGGTGCGATGGATAAATTGTCTTTTAAGTTACGCAAAAATGAAAATAACACTGACATCTCATTTTAACAGAAATATTTACCAAAAATACAAAAAATATCTTGAAATATGAAAGAGTAAATTTATTCAATAAAATCATCATTGGCTTCTACCACAGCCTCTGAAAAACTTTTGAATCTCCTGCAACTCTTCTGGATAGTATCCTTGTTTAACTTAGTGAATGCTGCCATAATCCTTGCATTCAGTTTATCTTTAGTGTTATAAGGAGTTTTGTTGGTCTCTTTCTCAACTGCGCCCCATACATAATAAAAAAAGGTGTTGTAGTTTAGGGTGTTAAGTGACCAGATGTAAGGGGTGATGTGGTTGCAGAAATTGTCTGAGAGCCATGACTGAGTTCTTCTGCTTGTGTGCCATGATGCAGAATCCTGTTGCCAGTCGTAGTCTTCCAGCAGCCAACCTCTTGGACCAGGGCAGCACTACCTACTCAAGGCAATTGATGTAGGCCTCTGCATTGAGTTTGAGGCTCTCGCCAATAAATTCGGGAGTACTCTTCTTATCAGAGTTAGTTTTCTGAACTGTCATATCTTCATAATCACCATTAAACTCATCTAACTCTTTTCAAATACTCTTCACTGTCCTCAGATTGACAATGAAACACCTTGAAATGTTTGTATTGGAGCTTCCAGCATGAATACCAAACAGTACAGTAAGAGTAAGTTCATTCAATAAAATCGCCGTAGGTTTCAACCACAATCTCCGGACAATTTCGGAATCTCCTGCAACTCTTCTGGAGAGTATCCTTGTTTAAGTTGGTGAAGGCTGCCGTAATTGTTGTCTTCATTTCTTCTTTGGTGTTACGAGGAGTATTTTTGATCTCTCGCTCAACTGCACCCCACACATTATAATCAAGGGAGTTGCAGTCTGGAGAGTTAGGTTGCCAGATGTAATGGGTAGTGTGGTTTCAGAAATTGTCTGACAGCCATGACTGGATTCTCCTGCTTGTGTGACATGGTTACCAGACATAAAGTCTTCCAAAAGCCATGTTGTTCATGATGACGGTCCTCTTCTAGTATAGAATCCAGAGGTTAGCAGTGAATATTTCGAAGACAGTAGGAAAGCGTTGTTCAGGTTAGCAGTGGATATTTTGGTAAAAAGTAGCAGAGCATAGTTCGTCCTTCTGTTTCTCTTCGCCTGACAAGCTGGACTGGACATTCGGGTAGAGTGAACAAAAATGGCCGCCTTTATACACGACGGATTGAATATTCTACGTCTTCTGATTGGTTAACCTTCTATTGGTGGACTATAAAGTGAGTCAAGTCATTTGGGATAACTCACTAGTACACACATATACACAAAAAACTGCAACAAGCCATCCTCTTGACCAAAGGCAACACTACCTCTTCAAGGCATATGATGTAGGACTCCGAGTCTGAGGACAGGTGGGAAAATGAATTGAGACATAGCGACGCCATCACCAGTGATCACTCCAAAACCTTTATAATCACCATTAGACTCATCCAACTCTTTCCATATCAGATTTTCCTCAGACTGACACCCAAACAATCTGAAATGTTCATATTTGAACTTCCGGCGCGAATGCCAAGCAGTACAGCATGCTGTTTCCAAATTTCCTAGTGAATTGCGTTATGGCGCTCTTTTTCTCAGAGACGGTGTCCAACTGACCGTACTGTATAGTTGAGAAAATCAAAATCATACAACGCGCATGCGCGAACTTAATTTAAAATGGCGAAAACTTACCCATCGTGCTCTGTATATATGTATATATAAATACGCATTATTTCAGGCGTTATTTACGGGGATACTTGTATTTGAAATAAACTCTCGTGAGAACACGATGCATATATATATACTCTCGACTCTCCCGTCGAATTTGACGTATGAGGTTCAAGCAATCAGTTCATAGGAAACCGACAACAAAACATGAGATTTCATTATAGCGGTGAAGGCCTCGTGCAGGGCCATCCACACTTTTTGAAGGGCCGAATACAGAGACCTGGTGCACCGAATGCCACAAGGTTCCCAAACGACCCTCCGCAGGTTTTGAATTCAGAGTTGTCCTTCTCCTAGACCAGTTGCTATCCAAGGCTATAGAACCCACTCTGTACTTCTATTTACCTATAGCTGGAGGGAGAAGAAGAGGATTCACACCTTTCCCAAGGGTATTAGCACGTAAGTGAATGTAGTGGATATATATATATATATATATATATATATATATATATATATATATATATATATATATATATATATATATATATATTAATATGTTTCATTAAATAATAGAGACAAATTTTGGCTATTTATATGAAAAGAACTTACTTAGAATAAATAGACAAAACTATATTATTTAATGAAACATGCATTAATGAAAAATTGCTGCCTAAATATACACAATATATATATATATATATATATATATTCTACCTCTAATATGTTAGATAATGTTTGAGCTAAATTCTACACTAGGGTCAATGCTCAATGTTCGAAATAAACTCGAAACAAATGTTTTTCAAGATGATTTATAAAATATATGCCACCGTTTATGTGATTCAGACAACACAATTTTACAGTCTGATCCATTGCTACGTTTATAGTTATAAGTATATGCTAATGAAGCATGTTTTTCTCCCTGAGGCATCTGCGCATATACATCTGCCAGCTTCCGCTTTTAACCCGAAAAATAAACAACTGTAATTTTTTAAAGGATATTTTATGAGGGATTATTTCTTATTACTAAAGACGTTACTTTTACTGGATAAAATAGAGATCCAAGTTCGATTCATGTCAGAGGCCCGATTATTCTTTTTAAGGATTTGTCAGTTTAGACCGCTTGTTAGTTCGGTTTCTTGTTAAGATCACGCAGAATTTGAGCCCTAAATATTTACACAGGGAGGAGAAATATATTGAAAAATACTTTCAAGACTCTCCAGTACGACAACTATTTCATATTCAATGCGTAACAAAAAGTTCATAAAATATTCCGAAATAGAAAACCGGGCCATTCCTGACAAACCCAACGAAACCAAAAATATATTTTCTACTCACTAACTCTATCACAATTAAAACCGAAAAGAATTTATTTAAACTCAACATTAAAATTTATCACAACTGAAAACAATATAAGACTTAATCAATAGAAAACAAAACAACAAGCCAAAATTTGAAGGAGGAATTTACTCTATCACCAGTATGGATTGTCAGGAAGTATATATCAGAGAAACCTCAAGAATTTTAAATAAAAGATTATATGAACACAAAAAAGACATCTTAAAAATGAAAACGCTAGCTGCATCAGTCGTTCACCGTAACGAGACTGACCAGAATTTTTACTTAAAAAAATGGACCTGGACGATCAAGAAATATAAATAAAAGATTTTATGAACACAAAAGAGTCATTTCAAAAGAAAAAAAACAACGCATGAAACATTATATGAACACAAAAGAGGCATTTTAAAAAACAACGTATGAAACGTATTGTTTTATCACTATAACGAGATTGACCAGAATTTTTACATAAAAAAATGCTATTCTAATTAAAAAGAGAAAATTCAGATTAAAATATTTAGAAAGTACTTTAATCGCCAGTTCATCCACAGTAAGTTTGCATCCATGTTCTTATAACGTTTCGCCATTTTTACAGATCTTCTGTTATCACAATAATAACAAAAATGATGGATACAAAAAGAAGAATCTAAATAAAATTAGCCAGATTATAGACCCAAAAAGCATGAAAAAAAGAAAGATTTTCTCTCATTCGTCTGCATGTTTAGTTGCATGAACTTAAACAACAGTGAACCAACTTTCTTAGCAATTAACCTAGCAGGAATTCAGGATAGTCTTTTTACTTCCTGTCAGCAGAGTATATTAAACAGAGAAGGCACAACAAGACACTCTCCTGTAGGCCAGGATCAGCCATGTTTATGGAACGCAGAAAGGGGTCTCTCAGATGATTAATATAGAGTAGTTTAGTTTTAGAGGCATTAAAATCAATAAGCCATTCTTAGACCTAGCTAAAAATATACTGTAGATCCTTCGATAGATCAGCCGCCAATTTTACTATATCAAACTGATCAGACTTAATATCAAGACAGGAGTAAATAGGTGTGTTATCAGTGTAGATACCAACTTAAGAGCTGATGTCAACAGGAAGGTCATGAATGAAAATTAAAAACAAACTTTTTTATATTCAATGCGAAACAAAAGGCTTATAAAATATTCCAAAATAGAAGAGCTGTCCTCCCTGACAAACACAACGTATCAAAAAGATATATTATTCTACCAACTAACTCTATCACAACTACAACGAAAAAGAATTTATCTAAACTCAACATAAAATTTGCCACAACTGTATCTAAAACAATCGAAGACTTAATCAATAAAAAACAAAACAACAAGCCAAAACTTGAAGTAAGAATTTACTTTATCACCTGCAGGGTTTGTCAGAAAGAATATATCAGAGAAACATCAAGAAGTTTAAATAAAATATTATATTGTTGCGGGTGTGTGTTGGAGAGGAATAGAAGGTTTGGATTATCAGAAGGTTTAAAATTGTGTGTGTTCAATAATCTTCCATCCACAACAATTAATACAAGACAGAGAACAAAGATTCATAAATATCTTGTTTCAAAACGTAACAATTGAATTTATTAACATTTGATATACATGCATGAATACTGAGTGAAAAGGTCAGACAGAGTTGTGTCTCTTAGATAAGGTAAATATTTGTATTTGAGCTCATAAAGTGAAAGTAATTATTAAACTCTAGTTTAGAATAAAGTTTCTTTAGCATGTTTGGAATTGTGTATTGTACAAGTTGGTAAAAGTTCAGAAGAGATTTCAGAGTTCGTGCTTGTGTGAATGTTGGTAATGGTCTTTAACGTCTGACTGCATTAGTCAAGACGGGAGTTCTTGGAGATTACATCTTGGTACTTGGTAGCAAGGAATGAGACGAGAGAGATGAGTGAAGAGAAACTACAATGGAGCTTACACGTGTTCTGTTTATATATCATCGTGAATCACGTGACTGGATCAGATGGAAAACGCGGTAAAACAGATTTGTCGCGTGCAGGCGGTTTGATTGGTCAGAACTGACCAATCAACGAGCTAGATTGAAGGTGAATGACCAATGAATGCTTGTTATATATTTTGTAAGATTGTGATGGTGAAAATTATAACAGAAATAGTGCATTTCCTAGCAGGGGTTAACTAGCTTGTTGTGGAAGAGTCCACAATATGAACACAAAAGAGACATTTTAAAAAAGAAGACAATAACCGCATTAGTTGTTCACTGTAACTTTTGGTAGGAAAATGCTACTATAATTAAAAGAGATAATAATTTGCTAAAAGGAAAATGTCTAGAAAGTGCTTTACTCGCTAGTTCAGCTACAGTAAATTGGCGTCCAGCCTGTTACAGAGTTTCACCATTCTAGGCAGAGCTTCTGTTATCACGATGTGGAATGGAACAGAAAAAGGTAAAGGAAAAGAATTTAAATGAAATCGTCTAGATTACATACCCAATATATATATATATATATATATATATATTAAAATTATAAATTTAAAATTCCTAGCGTCTTTCTTTCGAGCGCATGCGAAGTCACATCAACGTAAACAAACCTTGTCCGATGAAAACCCAAGGTATGAAACGCGTCACACGAAAAAGTTTTCCAATTTGTCATAAATCTTTTCTCTAAAAGTGTGGATATAAATCAAACGATTAGATATTAGAAATTGCATATACGTTCGTTGGCGTGCATTCACAGATAAGCGAATAAATATTTACTTCATTTAATATAAGGTTTAAACAAAACAGTGCTCAATGTAATTAGACTGAGCTAAGAAGTATATATTAATAAATATACATATATATACGTAGGTATATGTATATTTATTAATTTATAGGCAGCAAATTCTCTTTTAGGCATGTCTGATTAAATAGATTACAAATATTATATTTGCTTATTTTTAGCAAAATCCGTTTATGTTCACAGATATTATTCCGTGTCTTGCAATCAAATGATGCAAGAAATTTATGCTGCAAATAATTTTTGTAATTTATTTTTTAATTGTGTAATCTTTATTACTGATTATTAATTGTTTTTGATAGTTAATTACAAGATCTGATACACACACTGATATATATTTTGTTCCATTCTTCCTTGGCTATAGCTTCTAGTTCCTCCAAATTCAAAGGACTACTTTCTCTTATTTTTTCTTCAAATATACACATGAATTTTCAGTGGAGTTTAGCTCAAAACTTTGTGCAGGGTACGCTAATTCCTTAATTTTGCTGTTATCTAAGTATCCAAGTTTCAGGTCATTGCAATGGACTTTTTTTTTTTGGACTTTGGGGGCTTACAGTACCAGGTGTTCCCAAGCGGTCCCCCATCTAAGTACTGACCTGGCTCTACGATGCTTAACTTCGTTGATCGAACGAGAACCGGTGTTTTCAGCGTGATTTGACCGTAAGCTGGTAAGGGTTGGACTTAGTCCAACCCTTACCTCACAGTCGGTGGGGGGTTGTAAACGGTAGTGTCAGAGCTATGCCGTCCGGAACTTCGTTCCTGGTAGGGCCACCCAAGGCGGACAGGTCTGACACACACGCCGGCTAACAAGGGCTCTGGTGAAAATCCAAGGAGCGTCTGCATCGGCAACCGGCGGCTTCTGGTCGTTCCTGTCTCTGCGTCTGTGGGAATCCCGCGGCAAGCAAGAACGTTATCCGAGTAGGCCTGGGTACCCTACTTCTGTAATTTATCCCAAGAATCTTCTTCTCACAACAGGAAGAAGCCGGCTCAATCCGCCCAGGGTGAATGCCGCATCAATACAATACAATAATATTGGAATACCAAGTGAAGCCTCAAATACAGCTTTCGTACACTTTGTTTTATAGTATATTTTTAAGTATAGCCAAATAATGATCTTTATCCATGATACCCTGTACGCTCACTAGTTCTTCAGGTTCAGAAGCAGCAAAACATCCCCATGGAAGAATTCTCCCACCACCGTGCTTAATTTTAGAGAGGATATTTTTGGGTTTGTGAGCTTCAGTTATTTTCCTCCATATGTAGTAGGAGTTCATGTGACCAAATAATTCTAGTTTGGTTTAATCTGACCATAAAGCAGAGTTCCAATATTTACTCCTACTCTCTAGATGGCTTTTTAGCATAAGCTAATCTGCATTTTAGGTGCTTAGCCATAAGCAAGGGAATTTGGGTGACAACATCGAAGTCTTGCTCAATGAAAGCATCTTCGTTGATACATTCAACTCTGACCTCTTTATATAACTAACAATGTCTTTTGTCGTTAAGTGAGGATTCTTCGAGACATCTCTAACAATTTTACTTTCCATTCTCTCAGAAATCAACCGTTTTCTGCCAGTCCATAATTTATTCTCAACACAATGTCTCGTTGTACTTCTTGATAATGCTATGAATTGTCAATCTAGTAACATTTAAATGCTTGGAAAGTATTGTATATACATTACATTGTTTGTAAACATCAATTATCTTCATTCGGAGCTACTTGTCAAGTTCAGCCGCCTTAGCCATCGTTGCGGAACGAATGAGTTGGCACTCACATATTGTCTTGATTTACCTTTTAGAATGCTATAGAATCAGTTCAATACTATTTCATTTTGAAAGTGTGTTTCTATTAAATGCCAAATTAAGAGAAACATTAGAATTTCCAAAGAGCAATATTATTTCATAATTTCGATAAGAAGAGTGAATAATTTGGAAGTTCACCAATTTTGAAAAAAATCTATAATTATGAATATAATAGATCAAAAATTCTAAAAATTTCATGAATTTTTCAAAACTAAATGCGGAATCGACTATTTATGGTAAATTCATTAAGCACTTACAAATATTCGCATTTGCTTAGAAAATATGCAAAAATTTTACTGGGGGGTGAATAATTCTTTCCACGACTGTATATCTTATTTCTACAAACGTTATTTTTAGTCGGTACACGCGTTTGAGTTACGATCTCTGATTTGACTTTCAATTTCGTGCCGTTCTTGTTTAATTCCACTGTTTAATAAAATAAAATCAAGCATAGCAACTCAAACATGTGTAGAGTGATAAAAAATTTATGTCGGATAAAAAAACCCTTGTTTACGTTCTTGTTACGAAACTAAAGCCTAGCTGATCTTGATTCGTAGAAGTCCTCAATGTTCCAAGTGATCCCTAACATAATATAAAAAAGGGGTAGCAAATCAGACGCGTGTAGACAATAAATATAACGTTTAGAGTAATAAGAAGTCATGTCGGATAAAAACCCTTTCAATAAATGACTGTTGTTTACGTTCTTGTTACGAAACTGAAGCCTAGCTGACCTAGATTCGTAGAAATCCCAACGAAAAATGTGCTTTCCTTAATGTGCCAAGATGTCCTCAAACCCTTTCAATAAATGACTGTTTACGTTCTTGTTACGAAACTGAAGCCTAGCTGATCTAGATTCGTAGAAGTCCTTAATGTGACAAGATGTCCTCAAACATAATATAAAAAAGGGGTAGCAAATCAGACACGTGTAGACAATAAATATAACGTTTAGAGTAATATGAAATCATGGATAAAAAAAATCCTTTAAAAAAAATGACTGTTATTTATATTTCGGGTAAGAAACTAGGGTTGCAGATACAGATTGGTAAAATTGCCAACGAGAAGAACTTGTTTTCCTAAACATCCAATTCTAACTTTTTGTCTGGCACTGTGGACGAACTGGTAGAAGCAACCTTTGGCATAAGAAGTATATGTCGGGCATCTGAAAATATATACCCTATTTTACCTGCTCATTAATTTTTTTTCTTTTTCAGCCTCGACCGTTTATAAATAATGGCTGAATGTGGATTATGATTCATCTACAAGTTTTATGGAAACTACGATGACATTAACTGATGTACAAAAATTCAGTGCAAATGAATTTCAAACAGGTCAGCATTTTTGCCTTGGAGGTACTTTAAGGTCGAAGTAAGACTTCAGTGTCTCCTTGTCCTACAAACCTCATATTTTCGTATAGAGACACGTAAAATTTACATTTTATCGCATAAAACAGAAAGCAAAGAATGAGTAAAAATCGGTCACTGAAAGCCAACTCCTGAATAAAGTGTTACGCCACTGAACACCGTTTTGATCATCTTGCCGACGGGTGATAGATCAACGGAATAACATCGTTTTACAGAATTATAAATGATTTAGTTTCATATTGTGTTAATAAAATTCAAAATGGGTTATCATTTTTTTAAGTTAAGATTCTCTGTATATCGTTGTCAGTCATGATAGAATCAAAATAAAAATTGTAATCTTTGCTATCAGATTAAAAGGCCCAGAAAATATTTTAGCACTGCTTGACCATTATGTAACAGTTTATGGACACGAAAATGATAAACATTAAACAGTATCAAGTTTTTAGATATTTGATTAAATTAAATGAGAGGTTATTTTAGACGAATTTATACGTGCCAATATGCCATGCGATATGTTCATGAATAGTCTTTAAAAATGATGACTGCATAAATCATTTGATTTTTGTTGTTTATGACCATTATATACATGTCTGCTTGCCATAAAAACATTTCTTATCCTAAAAAGAAGACAAATTAAAAATGATTAGCATTATTTAAAACAGATTACAATCATAACGAAAAATCGAACATTGATATGAGATTTAAAACTTTGAATCTAGTTGAAGAGATTTTTTTTACATTATCGTTGGTAAAGAAATTCAATGCGCCTTTGCAAAACCACACTTTTTATCCTTCTCTTTCACACTGTGGTATTATTGAGGTATCCGAATTAAATAAGGCATCTTTTTTTCATCCCATTTTTATTTTTATTTTTTTTATTCTTTTATCGAGTTTCATTTCTTTTTCTTTTTACACTCATTTTTTTACTCATTTTTTACTCATTTTTTCACTCATTTTTTACTCATTTTTTCATTCATTTTTTACTCATTTTTTTACTCATTTTTTTCACTCGTTTTTTTACTCATTTTTTTCACTCATTTTTTTACTCATTTTTTTTTTCACTCATTTTTTTCACTCATTTTTTCATTACTTCTTTATTGACTTGTCCATTTACATTTATTTTTTATTTTTTAATTTTTTATTATTTTTTTTTCATTTATTTCTATTTTTTATGCATTTATTGATTTCTTAATTTCTTCTCGGATTTTTACCATTTTATCGGTTTTCATTTCTTATTGCGTTTTACATTCATTTTCTAAAAGTTTTTATTCATTTTTACATTTTGTCGATTTTTATTTCTTATTATTTTTTAGTTTATTTTTTTTCATTTTTCTTTACTTTTCTATTCTTAGTTTCATTTCTTATTCATTTTTTTCATTTATTTTGGCATTCATTTCTTATTTTTTTGTCGATTTTTTCTTTTTTCATTCTTTGTCAATTTTTCATTTTTTTCAGTCATTTTTCATTATATTTTGATATTTTGTCAACGTTCATTTCTTATTAATTTTTTATTCATATTTTTATTCTATTTTTATTTTTCGTTTTTTTTTTCATTGTTTCTTGCTTTTTCATAGTTACATTCGTTTTTCAATTTCTTTTCATACTTTCATTCTTTTTCAAAATATTTTTTCTTTCCTTTTACAACATTTCATTCCGTTTTCATTTTAATTCGTTTCTATTTTCAATTTATTTATTGATCGTTTTTTTTATTCCTTTCTCGTTCCTTTTTCATTGTTTGATATTCCTTTTTCATTTCCTTTTCATTATTTTTCATTTTATTTTAGATTTTATTAATTTGAAAAGAGCAGTTGAATAGAGACAGATATTTTTGCCTATAAATGTGCGTCCTGGTGTTGTTGTTTTTTTCATTCTAGACTAATTCGGTGGAGAAATGAAATCGGCTAAGCAAATCCAGCTGTTTATTATGTTTATTTTCACATCGCCCTAATCGCTTAGTAAAAGGCTTAAAACGTCTTCTCCCTGCCAAAAACTAAATATATAACAAAAGAAAATTCTTGGTGTACGATGAAATAATAGAAATTAAAGCAAATAATCAATCTTTTTGGACTCCTTACTTTCTCAACCTGCCATAATGATATTTTTCTGACCATCGATAACAAAACTTGACCGATCAATATAGATTGACCTCTTAATATAGATTAACAATTCCTAAGCCATTCACTTTGTTAGGGTCTATTTATGATTTCAAAAGACCTACTTTTTACAAGTCCTCACTTACCGATGCTCTTTTTTTTTTTTAGAGAGGGCGAAATCCGAATTAACATTGGAATAGAGGCAGAAATACATTCCAAAAGGTAAGCAACAATAAGAAACAGGGCTTCTATCGTTCGCCTAACGTTGTTCCTGATTTTCGTCAATGATCGTTTTGATGACATCAGCACTCAACTCGCTATCTATGCTGATGACACAACTATTTACTCCAGTTTAATAGTAAGTTTGATCTGTTCGCTATGGTCAAATTGGCAGCTGATCTGAAAATGACCTAAAATCTGTTGTTAACTGGGACAGGGAATGGCTTGTTAATTATAACGCCTCCAAAACTAAACTGCTTTACTAATAATCGTCTGGGAGAACTCTTTATGTTTCACATCAACATGACTGATGCTAACCTCCAAGTGGGTGACTCGTTGTGCCTTCTCGGGCTAAGGTTCTCTGCTGACATAAAGTAGAAAGATTATATATTGAATCCATTGCTAGGTCTGTTGCTAGGAAAGTTGCTTTGAACTGTGTCGTGTAGAGAGTTCTTCTCTACAGAATCTATCTTACATATTTATAAGTTTACCATTCGTCCATGCTTTAAATATTGCAGCCACATAGGGTCTGGTGCTCTTGCTACATATTCAGAGATTCTTGATAAAAAAAAAACAATTAAGAATCTACAATGTTATTGGTCCTGACCTGCCATCTCAGCTTCAGCCAATTTCCCATAGACGTAAAGTTGCTTTTCTGTGCTTTTTCTATAAATACTTTCATTGTAATTGTTCTGATGAACTTTACTCTAAGGAATCTAGATTTTATGAATTTAAGCGCAGTACTAGATTGGCCGCTAGGTCTCATTATTTTACATTTGAATTCGATAGATGTAACCATAATTTATTTTCTAAAAGTTTCTTTTCTCACACATCTCGTCTGTGGAACTCTCATCCGGCTTCTTGCTTTCCAGTCAACAATTTAAATGCAATGTCAATCGTTAACTGTTCCTCTTTTTTTAATTGTCCTCTCTTTTTAATAGTGTTTTCTTAATTCTCATTCTTTCAAACTCAATAAACTTTTGTGTATTACTGGCTCTATTGTCTCGCTTGGGGGAAACGATTTAAAAATATGGCAGGAAATACTTCACCTGATGAAGAGAAAATTGGAGGCAAGAGAAAATGCGTATTGTGACAATATCACGTTAAACCATAGGATCTCGCACGATCACCGAAGTTAAGCAGCATTGATACTGTTCATTACCTAGATGGGTAACCGCTTGGGAATACCAAGAGCTGTAAGCTTGGATATTCGGGTGTTGAATTGATAACGGCTCACAAGTGGAATTCTGAGAGCAGCGTTCCAATTCTAGTCGTGTCCCTTATATACACTTACGGGCAAATACACTTGGGAAAGATATATGTCGACCTCTTTTTCCCCCCAAATAAGGGTTAATTAGTAGGACTTGTATGAGTAAATCATGATTACCTCTAAACAAATCTTACAGTCTATAAATAATTTCTGACTTTAAATAACCTCTAAAAGGTTGATAATTCGTAAAAAACAAATCATTCCGTTTATATGGGAAACTACTGAGGATTCCCTGGACGGAGGATATAAACAAAAAGCAATTCTTAAAGGAAAACGGAAACAAAAAGCATAGTTAAACTCAGAATCAGAAAGAGACAGTAGAAATTATTAGGACGTATTATGAGAAAAGAAGGCTTGGGGAAATTGACACTCGCAGGTTCCGTTGAAGGAAAATGGGATTGGGGAAAACTTCGGGCGAGACCAGGGAGAAGGGAATATGGCGAAAGTAGAAACGTTGCTAAAGGCTACAAGGAAGTGTAAACTGTGAAAAGCCATGAGCGTCCATGTTCTGAACAGACATGGCACAAAGAAGAAGAAGGTGAAGAAGAAGAAAAACGAGAAGAAGCAGAAGAAGAAAAAGAAAAAGAAGACGAGAAAGTAGGAGAAGAAATAGAAGATGTATTAGAAGAAGGAGAAAAAGAAGAAGCTGAAGAATAAGAAGAAGAAAAAAAGAAGAAAAAAGAAGGAGCAGCAGAAGAAGAAGAAAAAGGAAACGACAATGTAGAAGAAGAAATAGAAGATGAAATAGAAGAAGGAGAAAAAGAAGAAGCAGAAGAACAAAAAGAAGGAGCAGCAGCAGAAGAAAAAAAATTAGAAGAAAAAGAAAAAGAAGACGACAAAGTAGAAATAATAGAAGACGAAATAAAAGAAGAAGAAGAAGAAGAAGAAGAAGAAGAAAAAGAAGAAGAAGAAGGAAAAGAAGAAGAAGAAGAAGAAGAAGAAGAAGAAGAAGAAGACAAAGAGGACAAAGAAGCCACAGCGGAAGAAGAAATAGAAAAAGAAGAAAAAAAAGGAGATATAAACAAAAACAAAAATGAAACCATTTCTTATTTGCTTTCCTGTGGTTATGTCTATGATTCGTTTGTGTTCAATTTAGGATTTAAATGAAGAAAAGACTGTCCATCAGAAATAAATCAAAATAAAACTCTTGCTGATCAGATATATATATATATATATATATATATATATATATATATACACAAAATATATATATATACATACACACATATATATATATATATATATATATATATATATATATATATATATATATATGAGGTAATTTGGTGTAGAATTCAAGGCATTCGCCTTGATGTTAGAATATATGAGAGCAGAAATGTCTTCCGTTAAACCAGTCGCCTTTTTTTCTTTTTCTTTTTTTACTGAAAAACGAAATTTCTTTCTCGTTTGTGATAGGCGTTGATTTGTATGTCTTATTGTTTCTTATGTATTTATACGTGATACGGTATTTTATGGTAGATACTGTCTTCTTTCTTCTTTAAGTTCTGCACTTATCGTGATAAAAAAAGACATTATTAACTAGTGAAGACGTTTTGCAAAGAAAACACAAATATCAACCTTCTCTTTGTAAAATCTTGTAAGGCGCAAAGAAAAAGAATGAATAAAAAATATATATCTACGCCAATAAAGAATCTTTAAAACCTGACGTTTTTGTGGTTGACTCGGCGTCTTTTTATTAAACTTGAAAAGTGAATTTCTGTTGTCGTTCAAATTGATTCACTAATCCTGTTTCCGGATTTTTTATGAAAAAAAAATACGGGAGTGAATATGCGTTTATGTACACAATCGACAATCGACGTGAACAATGGAGGCTTTAGTTGAAGATTATTGTTATTGTGTTTACATGAACGGGAGTTGAAGTTTCTTTTTTTAATCCGTTTACTTTATACACGCATGTGTACACAGACACTCACACACAATATCTATCTATCTATCTATCTATCTATCTATCTATCTATCTATCTATCTATCTATCTATCTATCTATCTCAATCTGTTCATCTCTATCTAGCTAGCCTATGTTAGTCTGTTTCTATCTATCTATCTATCTATCTATCTATCTATCTATCTATCTATCTATCTATCTCAATCTGTTCATCTCTATCTAGCTAGCCTATGTTAGTCTGTTTCTATCTATCTATCTATCTATCTATCTCAATCTGTTCATCTCTATCTAGCTAACCTATGTTAGTCTGTTCCTATCTATCTATCTATCTATCTATCTATCTATCTATCTATCTATCTATCTCAATCTGTTCATCTCTATCTTGCTAGCCTATGTTAGTCTGTTTCTATCTATCTATCTATCTATCTATCTATCTATCTATCTCAGTCTTTTGATTCAGATCAGCCTATTTATTTATCTATCTTAGTCTGTTCCTATTTCAGTCTATTCCGATCTCAATATGTTCATCTATCTATCTATCTCAGTCTATTCAGATCTATTTATTTATCTATCTATTTCAGTCTATTCCGATCTCAATATGTTCATCTCATCTATCCATCCATCTATCCATCTATCCATCTATCAGTCTGTTCATATCTATCTATCTATCTATCTATCTATCTATCTATCTATCTATCGCACATTTACTTGATGTCTCTCGAATGCGCAGATATGTATACGTAATTTCCACTATATCAAAAACAGGACGTCTACGCAAACATGGGTAGCTAAAAAATAGAGGTTATAATAGGAAATAATAGAAAAAATCCTTTGCTCCACAGTCAAGCAAGTTTCAATTACGCTTTACTCCTTCTTGCAGTGATGGGTAAATTCAGAGATTTTTGAAGATCTCTTGAGTTTGATTGTCCTTTAGAAGCTTCTTGAAGATGTCGTTGTCTGGCTGCGTTTGTAATTTTAGATGGAAGACCTGGACGTGTTCTGGTGCCATACGATTCAAGACCCTTATGATAACTTCTCACAACTGTTCAGGACATCGATAATTCTCTTGCAATGAAACTTATAGATTTTCCTTCCAGTTTATGGGCAAAAATTTGTCCTTTTTCATTTTCATTAAGGTGGGGGGTCCTAGGCATTTTGCAGTAACTGTATTCAATTATGAAATGTTTAAATAGGACTCACGTGGCTTAAAATCATAAGACACTTTTTATAATTTGCGCATGCACTTATTCTTCCTTTGACATTCTAAAGTAAACCAGATATGCAAATTTTCAAAACTGTTTTATAATTATTTCCATCTTCGAAAAAGAAGTTTTGTTAATAACTTTTTTTGGTGGAAAGTTGTTATAAAATCGAATATGTATACTAATACTCATTGGATCTAGGTACTACACACAAATTTTCAGAGGAATTTGTGCAGTAATAAGAAAAATATTAACAATTTCATTGGGTGCCATATACTTATTTCCACCAATATATATATATATATATATATATATATATATATATATATATATATATATATATATATATATATATATATATATATATATATATATATATATATATATATATATATATATATATATGTGTGTGTGTGTGTGCATAGCACGTGGCCGAGTGGTTAGAATGTTCAGATCATGAGACCTGGGTTCTAATCTCACGATTGTCCTGATGTTATCGGATTGGATCGTGGTGCGTCACCTTTGTAAATAATTTACATAGATATATACAAATCTGACATGAGGTTTCGAATATAGTACAGATAATTTTTTTTATATTAAATTGATATATATATATATATATATATATATATATATATATATATATATATATATATATATATATATATATATATATATATATATATATATATATATATAGGGGTTGGACAAAATAATTGGGACAGTTGCAAAATCCACTCCTATATTTGAAAGACCTATGATATTAAGAACTTTAACTAAAACTTCGTAATTACAGGTTATATCTATTGTAAATACGTTTATCTTTGTCTTATTTATTTTTAGAATTTAGTAAAATTTAAGCTAAATGCGTGACCTCTCCCAGTTCGAAAAAGAGCAAATTGTTGGTGTTCGCATGGCAGGAGCCTCGATCACTAAGGTTGCTGAACTGTTTGGTTTTTCAAGAGCTACCATATCAAGAACACTGATGCAATTCAAGAGACAGACTTCTAGCAACCGTAGCAATTCGGGCCGGAATTGCAAACTTACTGACAGGAACTGACGGGCATTGAAACGCAATGTGGCAAAAAATCATCGGACAAATCCATTCAACGTGACTGCTGAGTTGAATAACCATCTGAATAGTTCAGTTTCTATTAAAACTGTTCACCGTGAGCTCCATAAAGCTGCATATCCTGGAAGAGCCGCTGTGAGGAAACCTCTTCTCTCGACTCGCAACAGAGGTTGGAGTGGTGCAGAGATCAATGGAATCAAGTCATATTCTCAAACAAGTCCAGTTTTTCTCTTTTCCCAACATCAGGGCGAGTTTATGTGTGGAAGCATCCCAAAGAATCTTACAACCCTGACTGCCTTCTTCCAACAGTGAAGTACGGAGGTGGATCAATGATAGTTTGGGCCGCTATATCATGGAAATGTCTCAGTCCAATAGTTACCCTGCGTGGTAGAATCAACAGCAAAGATTACCTGAACATTTTGGGAGATCATGTTCATCCAATGGCCAAGACTTTATTCCCTGATGGTGACTGCATCTTCCAAGACGATAATGCTCCAATACATACCGCTCGAGTGGTTAAGAATTGGTATGAAGAGCATGAAAGTGAGCTAGAACACATGGAGTGACCTCTCCAATCTCAAGAATTCAATATTATTGAACATTTGTGGTGCATTTTGGAACAACAAGTTAGGAGCCGCTATCCTCTACCGTCGTGTCGTAAAGAGCTGGAGAAGGTTTTAATGGAAGAATGACTGAAAATTCTTCTGGATGAAGTAAGGAAGCTGTATGATTCCATTCCTAGAGGTATTAAAGCTGTCTGTGAGGCTAAAGGAGGACCAACTCCATATTAAATAAATTTTCTTTGAATTTAACAAGTGTTCTAATTATTTTGTCCAAACTCTGTATTTGTGTGTGTGTGTGTGTGTGTGTGTGTGTGTGTGTGTGTGTGTGTGTGTGTGTGTGTGTGTGTGTGATGAGCTAACGTTAGTTACCGTTTCCGAACGAGAACGCATAATCTCACGTGATCAGTTGTTGAACAAGGCTTTCCCGCTCAAACCCTCGGTTACGTCGACTAATGAATGTGTTAACACATTCAGCGACCGCTTGCAAACAGATACGATTGCCCGATTTTTATTTCCGACGCCAGTGACGCATCCTGGAATCGTCCGATGTTATCAAGAATCCTCATCCTTGACAAATCAGCCATAGCATGATTCGAACCCAAGTCTCCAAGTCTACTCGGTCGCACACACACACACACACAAACACACACACTTGCGTACGCGCGTGCGCACCCACGCTCACACACTCTCATATATCGTTTAATATACAATATTTTAATTTTATCAAAAGATCGCCAACATTAGTATTTATGTTGCATTTTGTGAAGCAATTATATTTAATTCCTTTCTATATAATAGATATAGATATGCCCCCACTGTCTATGAAATGCTTCCGCGGTATGCATCTCAAATAGTCTATGACAACTAACCCTGTCTCCAAACCGGAGAATGGACGAAGGCGGGAAACTAGCGCCTCATAATCAGCTGCTTAGAACAGATGGAGCTCAGCAACCAAGGAATGCAGTTCATCTAAAAGAAGGAAAACTTTAATTCCAAACTCCTTCTGCCACTCGGTTATCACGTGATGTGCCATGTGTGATACATGCTTAGGCGATCATGTATCTTTTGATACATGACTGACGAGGCAGATTCTTCTCTCGTAGTAGGTTGCCATTTCTTTCTGCGGTAGACCAGTTGCAATCCAAGGCTATAGAATCTGGTCTGTCCTTGGGGAAGAAAAAGAAGAAGAAGAAGAAGGATTCATACTTTTCCGAAGGGTATTAGAACGTAAGTGAATGTAATGGATTCGACTGGAATTAGAACTCGGCTCTCCGATTCCTTAATCCGAGCGGCTACCCATTACTTCACCGTACCTCCTTTTTGTTTTGCGGTCATCCAAAGCACGTAAAAAGCAATGGAAGTAAACGCAGACATAAAACCCGAAGTGGATCCTCGAAGGCCGTTTGGCTGTGAAATTTCTAGCAATTCTTGCTGCAAGGCCGTCGCAAATGTAAGGTCTTGTTTTCCATTGGATTTCGCCGGTACGATCGAGAAGGGGAATGTATTCTCGGCAGGAAAAGTCAAGAATTCAAACCAGCATCTGCCTTGTCGGTCTTGCCGCTTTCATTTTGTTAGGACGGACGGAGTAACCTCAACATCCTCGATGCAAAAGGAACCACTAAGCCATTGTACCACTATGCCTTGAATATCACCATGAACCACAACTGTGAGATGGAGGTGGGTTGTGACGACAGCAGCGGCGCTAAATGTGCTAACTGAATGAATGAATTTACATAGATTGGATTTCATTTACACGCCAAGATTTTTGCTAATTGCACAATTTTATGTTTTCTTATAAAACCAAGGCCTACAAAAAAGGTGACCTTAATCATGCATATCCGTTGACATTTGTTTCTGCGGTAGACCCGTTGCCATCCAAGGCTATAGAATCCGGTCTGTCCTACTATTTACCCATAGCTGGGGGAGAAGAAGAGGATCCACACCTTTCCCAAGGGTATTAGCACGTAAGTGAATGTAATGGATTCGACTGGAATTAGAACTCGGCTCTCCGATTCCTTAATCCGAGCGGCTACCCATTACTCCACAGTGCCTCCTTTTTGTTTTGCGGTCATCCAAAGCACGTAAAAAGCAATGGAAGTAAACGCAGACATAAAACCCGAAGTGGATCCTCGAAGGCCGTTTGGCTGTGAAATTTCTAGCAATTCTTGCTGCAAGGCCGTCGCAAATGTAAGGCCTTGTTTTCCATTGAATTTCGCCGGTACGATCGAGAGAAGGGGAATGTATTCTCGGCAGGAAAAGTCAAGAATTCAAACCACCTGCTGCTTTGAAGGTCTTGCCGCATTAATTTCTGTGAGGATGGACGGGGTAACTTCAATATACCCGTCCCAAAATGAACCAGTAAGTCATTGCACTACTCTGCCTTGAATGTCACCATGAACCACAATTGTGTGATGGAGGGGAGCGGTGACTACAACAGCGGCGCTAAATGTGCTAATTGAATGAATGAATTAATAAATGTACATAGACTGGATTTCTTTTTATACACCAAGATTTTTGCCAATTGCACAATTTTAATCATGCATGCACGTGGACGAATGTTCCTTGGAAAAACGGCTGATATTAACTCCAAATAACTGACAATTTTAAATTCTTAGTTTGAAGAAACGCCGTTTTTCTGATAAGATTTAAAGAAATTCATAGTTATCTCGTTGGACTTGTTGCAGACATCAGGGAGTACTTTTTCTTATCTATTCATATTTAGTGTTTGCAACATCAGATTGGCTTTAAACTATTTATTTCTACTACTGATACCATATAATCCAGTCCTACCTTCCGCGTTTTCGGGTATTCGGTGACACAACTGGTTCGCCCACCAGGCTTCTCTGGTGACAAGGGCACCGAACATGATTAAATTCAACACTGGTTAAAGGGCGTCCAGTGTAGGGTCAATTGTCATCTAGCACGCAATGGGGAGAAGAGGGGTCAGCACTGCATCGCTGGAGGGAGGATTGCCTAGACTGAAGCCAATAGCTAGAGTGGCTAAGACGAAAGCGAGTCGAGGAATTTGTGGACATCGGTTACGTATGAAAGAATACCTGGCTCGCTATCAACCTAGATATGAAGAGGGGATTGGTCAAGCGCACAAATGTATTGCGACCTGACAACCGGACTCTGTCATAAGATTGAGGATTATTTAAATTATCTTCTGCTAAATATTATTCTTTTTCAATGAAATTTCTTTTCTTCTTTTAAAATATTTTGTTGCTTTTCTTAAAACGAGTTCTTCGCTATTCTTTTTGAAAGTAAAGCTCCCTTCATGAAACTGATATTGAAAAAATAAAACCTATCCGACATGGCCATTACAATTCCATTTATAAATGCCGTAAATATTGTTTTAAAACATTGCTTATTTTAAACGAATTTTCCAAACAAATAAAAGTCCCAAATAATCTCAACTAACTAATATGTTACCTTCAAGGAAATCCGGAACCCTTGGACATTACTGCAAGTTTTATGGTAATCATAGCATTAGTTTAAATTCATTTTCCTTCTCCCCCATGACCGGATATCCGGTAAAGTGGATTTTACACTTTCGCGCCATTGCTATGACAAATTTGATCATTTCAAAACCTAGGAACACCAAATGATAATTAAATTGACTTCGTTCCTCGCACCCAAGAATTTATTATTATTAAAGTCATATCTTGAGTAATTCTGAAAATGAAATTAAAAAAGGAGTGGGAGGAGCAATTGGCAGGTAGAGGAAAAGAGAAACTCAAAGTTGGAAAAAATATATACGGTGAGTGGGGAGTAATTTTCGGGAAAATGCATTAAGCTTTAATGTCTATGATCGAATTTTTTGTGTTCTTTCCTTTTTTTTCGTATTATTTGTTATTTTATTTCTTCTTTTATTAATTCTGCATCGACAAAGGCTATGCGGAGGTTAAACTAAAAATCTGACAATTTAATTAAAAACGTTGACAGGAAGTGGTTAAAATTCCATTTTTAGGCAATGGGAGAATTCTACGATTCCCTTTTTCAATCAATGTTCCAAAATTTATTTATATTTCGCTGTTTTAATTCTTTGTTCTTTTTTCCTTCTTTAATGTTTCAACATTATTATTATTATTATTATTATTATTATTATTATTGAAGAATAAACGAAGTAAAAAGTTTAATTTATAGAATGAAGAAACAACTTAACTAAATGGCAGGTTAGATATCATAAATTTTTGCTTATTTTCTTTCCTTCATTAATTTCTTTTTAATCTATTGCATTAAAATTATCGTTTGGCGCATTTTTAAAAAAAAATCTTTATATTTTTTGGTCTAAATGGAATTTAAATGATTTAAGAGTAATTTATGAGCAGATTAGTGAACTTTCAGTGGCATTTTTAAGTGATTCGTTTTTGGAATAAGTTATTTCGTTCAAAATTACGATGTGTTGGTTAAAGACGACTATAAGAAGCTCTAACTTCAGATTGCATCCACAAAGCAATGTTTCTTGTGTGTTTTTGTTTTTAATTAATTTATTTACTTATTTTTAAATTAGGCTTAAGTGGCACAGGAAGGGCTCGATTCTTTAGAGGTCTCTCAACGGAAATTAACGAAGCTCGTTTAGTACACACTCATCAGAAGAAAAAAAGATTTCATTTGCGAGTGTATGTACCTTTGCTTGCGTGCATGTGGACTTGTGCGTTAAAACATTTATACATTCTATAATAATAACAATAATAATAGTGTTGATCCCAAATACAGATTCTGTGATGAATATTCGGAAACATGTTGTGCAAGGCTGCGTGGTTTTAGTACCCAGTAACTATAAAACTCGATATGATAGCGTAAGCTGGTATCTGCAGCAGAAAATCTACGACGTTTATTGGACGAAAATGGCAAAAAACTGATATGAACACTCCACCCAGACCCGGTTACTGACATGGGATTTCCTACATTTCTATTGGGTTTTAACAATACAAGCAGAGAGAATAATCAAATCTAGCCATCCCGATATAGGAATCAAAGAAAATAAAAACAGAATGTGATTTCTTATTGACATGGCACTTCCAATAGATTGTAATGTCTCTTTAAAGATCATCAAAATTAATCAAACTTAAAAAAAAACAATTAGGTGATATATGAAAACATCACTAATTCCAATTGTGGTTTGGGCCGTAAGTGTCTTTTGAAACATTTCTGATAGATTTATTAAAAGGATCACTGGTGGTTCCTAGGGGTACTAAAGTTGGTCTCAGAAGTCCAGTTCACATCCTATGAAGGTTATATCTATGTAAAAGGTGTATGCGTTTGTAGTTTCTTGGGATTTTTTTTTATACACTCATGCAATGGAAAATATCATGATGCCATTTGAAACCTTATGTCTCTAGTTAAGACCCGGAAGGAAATGAGGTTAAAACAGAAATCAAAGGAAATAAAATAACAATAATAATAATAATAATGGCTTCATGAAACATACCAGCAGCATAGTTCAAGCTAAAAGATCAAATTTGGTAAAAAAGACTTCAAATAATAATAATAATAATAATAAAAAAATAATAATAAATACAAAGGAAAAATGTGCCATATGAGGACACCAATAATTGTAATTCTCTCTTGCTTGAATATTAAGTTTTGCACATTAATCTCATCCGAAATCCATATCTATGTCGTCATTGAAACATTTTACAGTATTGAGACACTTCAACTCATTGTCGTCTTTGGCAAAGAGTTTGAGATCATCCACGTGATTAAGCAGTTTCTATTTTATATGGGCCTCCATAGTTATTACTGTTTAGTTCATTTGAAAGGGGGAAATTAAGAACTGATAGAACAGAAGTATTGTCATATGAATATTTTGGGAGTGTTAGGCTCTGTCTGACATTCCTGTGACAGTTACTCTGTTGAGTTGGGCACATATCAGTTCTCATTGAAAAATGTCATGATGCCATTTCTGACCTTAGGTCTCTGGTCGGGGACCCACAAAGAAATGAGTATACACCAGAAATCAAAGGAAATAATAATAATAATAATAATAATAATAATTTTGAAATCACCTATTTTACACTTTATTATTTATATAAATTATAGACCGATAACATGTCTCTCCACAACGTATAAGTTGATCACGTCTGTACTTATTCCTTTTTCGAAACAAACAGCATTCTCCCGCTGGAACAGAAGGGATGCAGAAGAGGTTCATATGGCTGCAAATATCAACTGCTGATAAATAAGATGATCCTGGAAAATTGCAGGAGACGACGCAGAAATCTTAGTGCAGCGTGGATTGATTATCGTAAAGCCTTTGATAGTGTTCCACATTCTTGGATCCTTAAGACTTTGGAAATGTACAAAGTCTCCCCTGTGGTATTAAATTTCCTTAAGCACAGCATGGGAATGTGGAACACCACACTATACCTTAGTCACACCGGAGGCACTGCCATATCCAACCGTCTGAATATCCGACGTGGAATCTTTCAAAAAAAGGAGACTCTCTGTCACCCCTTCTGTTTTGTTTATCCTTAATCCCTCTTACACATGAACTGAACAACAGTAGCGATGGTTACAAAATAAATAAGAAAATATTCAATCACCTACTCTGCATGGATGATCTCAAACTCTTTGCCAAAGACGACAATGAGTTGAAAGGCCTCCTCAATATTGTAAAATACTTCAGTGACGACATAGGTATGGACTTCGGATTAGATAAATGTGCAAAAGTAACATTCAAGAAAGGTAGAATTACAGAAATATCCTTAATAGATTTAGATTTTGTCACAAAGATTAGGGAACTGGAGCATGATGAAGCTTATAAGTACCTAGGAATTAGTAAAAGAGATGGCATACAACACCCCCAAATGAAGGAAAAAATAAGAAAAGCGTACTACAGGCGTGTACGTCTGGTACTAAATACTGAGCTAAACTCAAAAAACAGAATATCAGCCATAAACACATTGGCTGTCCCTGTGGTGCAATACAGCTTTAATGTCCTTAACTGGACCATAGCTGAAATTAAGCGAATTGACGCCACAACGAGAAAGCTTCTCACTTGCTATCGCATGCATCATCCCAAAGCTGATGTTGATCGTCTGTATGTGCCCAGATCCGAAGGGGGCAGAGGATTATTTCAACTAGAACTGTCCTACAAAACTACAACAATTGGCCTCCAAAGACACTTGGAAACTGCAGAAGACTGGATGATGGTATGCGTCAAGGAACATGAAAGTAATAAGCGTCTTTACTCCGTAATAAAAGAAGCCAACAAATTCAAAATGGAGTTTCAAATGGGCGTAGAGAACAGTACACCGGCTGAAACTGCAAAATACCTAAAAAAGACAGCAAAGACGAATGCAACCGACCGGATACAGAAGCGATGGCAAGATAAACCACTTCATGGCCAATACTGTGCCCGTACCAAACAAGCTGACGTAGACAAAACCCGTACCCATCAGTGGCTACGTAGTGCAGGGTTGAAAGCGGAAAATGAAGGTTTTATCCTTGCTGCGCAGGACCAATGCTTGCTAACTAGGAATTATCAAGCACATATACTAAAATATTGTGTCAGCCCAAAATGCAGATTCTGTGATAAATATCCAGAAACGATTGATCATCTTGTATCAGGTTGCACGATATTGGCACCCACTGAATATAAAACCCGGCATGATAGAGTGGGCCAATATCTGCACTGGAAAATCTGCAACTTCTACGGGAAGGAAACTGAAAGAAAATGGTATGAACACCACCCAGACTCGGTTACGGAGATAAGACTTGTTACAATTCTATGGGACTACACAATACACACTGACAGAACAATCAAGGCCAACCGCCCAGATATTGTTATTAAAGACCACAAACAAAAAAAGGGCCTCCTTATTGATATGGCAGTCCCTGCTGACTGCAATGTATCTTTGAAGATATTCAAAAAGCTGTCAAAATACAAGGACATTGAAATAGAAATCTCGAAAGTGTGGCATATGGGAACATCAACAATCCCTGTTGTAGTTGGAGCCCTAGGACTGGTTGGAAAAGATTGCAGTAGACTAATTGAAGGGATTCCTGGAAGTCCATGCCTCAAGGAGATACAAAAAATTGTTCTGACAAGTACAGCCCACACTTTACGAAGGGCTTTATCTATGCTGCCATTTCTAACCTTAGGTCCCTGGGTGGGACCCGGAAAGAAATGTGTAAACGCCAGAAATCAAAGAAAATAATAATAATAATAATTTTGAAATCACCTATTCTACACGGATGATATCAAAATCTTTGCGAAAGAAGGCAATGTGTTGAAGGGTATCATTAATATTTAAAATGTTTCAGTGATGACATCGGTATAGATTTCGAATTAATTAAATGTGTAAAAGTAAACTACAAGAAAGCGAGAATTACAGAAACACACTCAATAGATTTAGGGAACTGGAACAAGACGATGCCTATAGATACCTACGGATTAGCGACGGAGATGGAATTTGGCATAGCCAAATGAAAGAGCAGGTGAGAAAGAAGTACTACAAGCGTGTGTGTCTGGTAGTGAATACCGACCTGAATTCAAAAAAACAGAATATCAACGATAAACACCTTGGCTGTTGCGGTAGGCCAATAGAGTTTCTATATCCTTAATTAGTTGATATTAAGCGAATAGATGTCCAAATGAGAAAGTTTCTCACCTGCCAACGCTTACATTCTCCCAAGGCTGATGTTTATCGTTCGTATATGCCCAGATCCGAAGAAGACAGAGGATTAATTCAACTAGAAATGTCTTCCAAAACTACAATAGTTGGCCTTCAAAGATGCCTGGTTTGAGGGTATCATCAACATTTAAACTATTTAAAATGTTTCAGTGATGACATCGGTATGGATTTCGGATTGAGTAAATGTGCAAAAGTAACATCTTAGAAAGAAAAATTTACAGAGGCACACTCAATTGATTAGATTTTATTACAAGGATTAGCGGACTGGAACTAGAAGGTCATAAATATCTACCCACATTATGGCCATTTTTCCACCCCAACAAAATACAATGCAACACATCTTTTTATTTTGACGTCTCTGAAAAAGAAATCAAAGAAAATACTACTACTACTATTACTGCTACTACTACTACTACTACTACTAATAATAATAATAATAATAAAAATTGAATAATATTAATAATAATGAATAATAATAATACTAATGAATAATAACAGTAAATAATAATAATAATAATAATAATTTTCTCTCTCCAAGCAATGAGCAGAATTATTTTTTTTCATTGTATAGTGTCATATCTGTTTGCCTCTTTTCATACAGATGATCGTTATCGCTTAAAGTCTTTGGTGTTATGAAATTCTAATCTACTTCGAAGTGTTTAGCACTTTTCGGATAATTCTTGCCATTTTCAAGAGACTTCCTTTCTGTAAGAGTTCCACTGGATAATCCATGTCAATTACCGTACCAGAGGCACCAGTGACAACTCGGAAGATTGTGACTTTGATTTTTTTTCAAATTTCAAAACCTTGCACGTTAAAACTTCAGTGGGTCATAGTTGATTACATCCTGTTCCCCTTCTTGTTTTATCATTTTAGCAACAAAACACACTAAGGATCAATGATTAACATTTCTTTTTCTATCTTCGACAATATATCGGGTGTGTTTGGTCCCAGTTTCTTATCTGGTTGGTTATGATAGGACATTTACTGGTTTGGTTTTGGAGGTATTTCATGTTACAAGCAAGTTTTCTTACCATTGACCTATTAGATTTTGGTCAATCATCTGTCAGACTCTGGACATCTAGCTTTTTTCTAGATGTACCCAATCCGTGCACTATTGTATCACCTGTATAGATATTTACTGACTATGGTCTAAGGCAGATCATTAATATAATGCCGAAAAGGCCAAGACTGATAATGGAGACGCCTGTATTTCTCTTATGCGATTCAGAAACCTATCCATTAACAACGACCTCCATGCACCTACCTGTTAGGAAGAACTTGATAATTAAAAGAGTTTATGTAGCAGTCTCCTATGCCACAGTATGTCAATGATCTTTGATATATATAGAGAGAGAGAGAGCAATCGCCCATGTGATGAACCTAATGTCGAGTGTATCACTGCTCCATTATTACGTGAGGTTTCGTAATATTGACGTCCTATCTGTTCATTCGGTTTGATTTGTTTTACGCCATATCACCCTCAATAAGTTATTTAATGCCCAAAAGATTTTTATTGCTGGTAATATTCTGTATTTTTTTTTTTTTTTATTATTGTTTTGTTTTTTTTTGTTTTTTTTCAAAAATATATTGCTGGTAATAATGTGTTGCTGGTAATATTTTTTTTCTTCAAAAATTCATTGCTGGTAATAATTTTTTTATAAAAATGTATTGCTGGTATTAAAACCTATTTTTACACTTTCATAGTGTTTTGACCCCAGATTGGGGGTTAACTATTTGTACATAACTGGGACTATAACAGATGCTGCCACCTCAGGTTAGTATGGACCTGGGAACACTAAAAATTAAGAAGGGGTTACACGCTCAAAAAACTCCTGATCAGAGGCGTTGCTGTTGGATGTAATTTATCTTCTCAAACTTTCGGTAAACACCTTTTTGTTTAGTCGAGTTCACCCCAAGCAAGGCAGCCCAAACCACTGAGACACAGGGAGTTACTGTGTATAGAATAGTTAAAAACAGGACCGAGAACAGGAAGAATAATCAAGGGGGCAATAGATGTATGTATAACTGGCCACTTTCATTTGAGGATACCCGTCTACTCGGTCGGCTAGACAATCTCTGTCTCTGGCGCAAGTGTGTTTCCTCAACACCCACCGAGCCCACCTGTGATTTATACAGCAACTATACTGAGCAGACCTTAGTTACAGTTTCTGGGAAAGAGGGTGTTATCTAGCGTGATCGACAATTTGAACAAGGCCAGCACGCTCAAGACCTCGGACACGATGACTTGTGACTTCGTGCTAGCGCATCTATCGACAGCTCCTAAGCGTCCCGTCTACCCAATTTCACTCACAAGACTTTTCAAGCAATTTCCAAAGGTGCGGCACGCTGGGATTGATCCTCCAGTCCGATAAAGTAGATAACAATTGATATTTCATTTAAATTTTTCCAGATTAAAGTTGGCTGGAAAGCATGGACCCGGACGGGAGTTCCACAAGCGAGAAAAGAAACTGTTAGCATAGAATTTACGGCTACATATAGCCAGCTCAACTGTAAATTAGTGAAACCACGCCAGTCTAGTACTGCACTTAAATTCAACCAGCCTAAACGTCATAGCGAAGAGCGATATTCAATTGTATCAAAAATACAAACTGTGGCACAGTGTCAAAATTGGAAAAGGGAAACGAGGTCGGTCTTTTTTCCTGTTTTATATTTAAACAGCTAGCCACAATCACTGACACAAACATACGACAATATTCCTTACACCAAAACAACGCGTTCTTACCATTCTTACTACAAACACCATAATAGCACAGAATCTCCATGAAAGTCCTTACTACTCCCCAGATGTACAATTATTGTATGTGTGGGTAGGGGAATGTAGCAACAATTTAAAAACTAAACCCCAAAACCATAGCTTAAAGAATCCTCGGAACATTTACCATGAAAATATTTATAAAAAAGACACAGGGAGGCAACCTTACAACGGTGGTAAAGAGACTGAAGACAATAATATTGCTGATTCTTCTTTGGATTTTATCAAGGAACTCTAAATAAATAGCAGGAGAGGCATGTTCTTGCGTAGAATGAGTCTTTCAAGGACTGCTGAGTGTAGGTTCAAGTTGAGGAGTGATAAGAGAGTAGTCATCACTAAAACGTTAGAAAATATTCAAAGAATACAAGAACTCATCCATCAGCGAAGAATCCATGAAATCTTTCACATGACTACATTCCGTTAGGCTGTCTGTTAGGAAATCCTAATACAGGAAAAATTCGAAACCACTTCTTGAAAAGTAAATCCATTGACAGGATTCTTACAGTGAAAAACAGATGAAGAAAGGGACAGATATACCGACAAAGAGACAAGAAGGTTTCGCTTAAAATCTCTTTTTGGATGTCATTAAAAAAAGGAAAAGAAAATGTTTGAAATTAAACGCGTTTGTAATTAATATTCAAATTAGAATTAAGTAATTTTAAAACAAAAGAAAGCTGCGTATTTTTTTCGTTCAAGTTTTGCGACAAATTTGTTTCTGTCTTTTTGGTTTGTTTATTTCCCGTTCGACACACATGTCTCGCCTTTTTGTGATTTTACTAATTTTTAATTAAAAAAAAAATATATTATCCTAAAACTATTCGTGAAATATGCATTGAATTTTATCGACGCAAGTATAAAATTCATGAAGCTATTTTCTTGATGAAGACACGAGTCACGTCGTCAAAGGCATGTCATCCCGCCGGGAAAGCTCCGGGTATGACGGGTAAATGGGTGGGGGTATGGAAGGAAGGCTGATGGTGATAACGACAGCAGTGATGACGGGATTGATTCTGGTTCGCTTAAAACCATGCTTGTATTTAAGTATCTATTCATAAATTAGAATTTTAGAAGACATGCCTGGGAGGTTTGCTAAATGTTTTCAGTCTACAGTTCCGAGATGGGTCCTCAGTGTTATTATCACCTGATTTATTCGAATTTTGAACCGTCTCTTTTAAAAGGCCGAAGAGCCATTCGAGTAGAGCAGTACTGATTGATGTTGTTCATGAAAGTAAAGTTGTTGTAGAGTGGTTTCACAGTGGAGGCTTGTATTTGTACTAAATCGGTCCTAAAATAGGTTCGACGTACAAAATGTTAGGAACTTCATATAATAGGTATGACGCAGAGAAATCTAGTCGTGGCCGCTGATATTTTAGTATCCGACTAACGGTCGTCCGGCATCGACTGACTGAACAACTCACTGAGCGACTTCTTACTCTTACTACTCCTTATTATAGGTGGGAGAGTCTATTAACTATAGAATAGGTGTGTTCCACTATAACAAAAGTGGAACTCGTATATGCGATAACACGCTAAAGATTCTAGAAAAAATAGTCTTGAAAATCCGCTCCAGAAAATATCTCTTTCTGTAAGGTTCTATCTTTATAAGAGTCAGATCAGACCAACAATGGAGTATTTCTGTCAAATCTGGGCTGGTGTTGCCCAATTCTAACTTTCCAGCCTCGACCGAGTTCAAAGGCGTCTGTGCCGCTTTGTGGATGATGAATTATTTTTCACCCAAGAACCCTTTCCGTAAGACGAACTTGTTCATGATGACGGTCGTCTTTGAGTATAGAATCCAGAGGTTAGCAGTGAATATTTCGAAGAGAGTAGGAAAGCGTTGTTCAGGTTAGCAGTGGATATTTTGGTAAAAAGTAGCAGAGCGTAGTTCGTCCTTCTGTTTCTCTTCGCCTGACAAGCTGGACTGGACATTCGGGTAGAGTAGACAAAATGGCCGCCTTTATACACGACGGATTGAATATTCTACGTCTTCTGATTGGTTAACCCTTCTCTTGGTGGACTATAAAGTGAGTCACGTCATTTGGGCTAGCTCACTAGTACATAATATATTTAAAAAACTGCAACAGAATTTTCTCTACTTTTTGCGATAGATCTTCAGATAAAATATATTCCACGGTTCCGCGCGTGCAGACCTTCACCAGATCAGTTGACTCATCTTCATTCCATTCATATTCCAATGGAAAGCAGGATTTTCTATCCAGACAGATTCTTGCCAAGAACCGTTGCATTGGGGAACGAACTCCAGAGGGATATTTTTTTTTGTTTGTTTCTTCGACTTTTTAAATCTAGGATCATCTGTCCTACACTTTACACCCTCACAACAACTTTAATTTAGTAAACCTTAATTTGGGTGGATTTTAGACGTGCATAATATACACACAATAGAAATTCCCAGAAATTTAATCAAGTATTGGAGGAAGACTTTGGTCTCTAATATTGGCATTTTTCTTTGTTGATTTTCCGATTTTATCATTGATGTTATTAATTTCAATCAGTGTTAATTCGAACGGAGAATGTAAAATCAAACATTAACAAGGAAGGTAATTTTTGAAAGACTCTTCGTAGATTAATGAGTCTCCTATTCTACATTGTTTTATTGATTGACATTATTTACAGTGTAACCACGGTTGAAAAATTTAATTCGTTTCTGAATGCTGTTCGTAACCTGAAATGTTCGTAACCCAAAACTATTCTTCCAATAGGAATCAATATAGAGAAAAAAATGTAATCCGTTCCTGAAGGTTGTTCGTAACCTGAAATGTTCGTAAACCGAAACTATTTTTCCAATAGGAATCAATGTAGAGAAAAAAATTTAATTTGTTCCTGAACACTGTTCGTAACCTGAATTGTTCGTAAACCGAAACTATTTTTTCAATAGGAATCAATGTAGAGAAAAATATTTAATTCTTTCTTGAAAGCTGTTTATTAACCTGAAATGTTCGTAAACCGAAACTATTTTTCCAGTAGGAATCAATGTAGGGAAAAAATTTAATTTGTTCCTGAAGGTTGTTCGTAACCTGAAAGGTTCGTAAACCGAAACTATTTTTCCAATAGGAATCAATATAGAGAAAAAAAATTAATTCGTTCCTGAAGGCTGTTCGTAACCTGAAATGTTCGTAAACCGAAATTCTTTTTCCAATAGGAATCAATGTAGAGAAAAAATTTAATTCGTTCCTTAAGATTTTTCGTAACCTGAAATGTTCGTAAACCGAAACTATTTTTCCAGTAGGAATCAATGTCGAGAAAAAAATGTAGTACAATAAAACTGGAAAAGAAAAGTACGGCACAACACACGAATGTATACAACATGGCGATTGACACAGAAATTATTCCATTCGTGTTAGCTCGGTTCGATTATGTTGTTCGAGAAACGAAATTTTGTTCGATAACCGAGACATTTTCATCTTGAATTTTATGTTCGAAAACCGATTTGTTCGGCATGCGAGACGTTCGACAACCGAGATTCTTTTTTATTTACATAGTAATGCATTCAGATGACATTTTTATCTATTAGAACGGCGGCAGTTTTAATGGATATAGCGATTATCTAAGCGCAGTTTAGAGGTGGCACAAGGCCTAAAGTATGGCGCACCCAGTGATGATCCAACTCACAACTCAGTCGTAATTGTTCTCGCTTGCTAACTATTAGCACATGCCGAGGTGCACCGGCAGTTTTAATAAATATGTCCAAAAATGTTTTCTTCTACGTTTTCTTTTAAACGGACATGCGCAATAATACGTTCGGAGACCAAACCACGAAGTATTCAGACTTTTACAGTTATGCTTTGTTCTCTAATCTCCCATGGAAAAAATAGGATGTCGTCCCTCTCCTCCCTCCCTCCCCTATCTATCTATCTATCTATCTGGTGCCCCTTCTGTCTGCCTCGGGGTTCTTGATAGGCTCCAGCGGCGGATATGCAATATGGTTGGCCCTGCCCTGGCGTCTCGTCTACAGTCACTTTCTCACACACGCGCCGTCGCCTCCCTCTGTCTGTTCTACAAATACTTCCATGGAAATTGCTCCGAGGAGCTGCATTCGCTCGTTACCAGACGTCACGAGTTCCAGCGCCTCACGAGGCTGGCATCTCGCTCTCACCCCTTCACGGTCGAAACTCCTAAATATAGCCGTCTCTTCTACTCTAATAGCTTCATGTCTCGCACCTCTCGCCTGTGGAACTCCCTTCCATTTTCCTGTTTCCCTGTGAGCTATAATCTCCAGCTATTCAAATGTAATGTCAAGTCCTTGCTTGGGTTGAAATGCTTAAAAAAAAATCTATCTATGTATCGCTTTTTTTCAAGGTGTCCATATGTATTTTTGTTAAGCATGTCACTCCAATCAAAGTGATAATGCCACTAAGATGAAAGAGGTTACTGGGAGTGAAAGAGAATAAGAAGACTCTAGAAGGAACCGGAAATCCAATCCTAAACAGGAAAAAAAAGAATAGTCTTCCAATCCTGTTCAAAATACGGGTAAGGAGTAAATGTATTTATATATGTACTTTATATGCAGGGCACCTCGAGGTGGTGTAATGCTTAGCAAGTTTGTCTCGCTAGAATAGTTACAACTGATTAGTGAGTTCGATCCTCACTGGGTATCCCCTACTTTCGGCCTTGTGCCACATCTAAGCTATGCTTGGAAAAACACTATGTACTTTATGTGTACTCATCACACAAACTGGGCACATAAATCTAGGAAGACATCTTGTCTTTGAAAAAAACACCGATTTCAAAATCCCCCTGCCGGGCAGCTACACCCACTCATGGGAATAGGCTTCGGGATTCGAATCCGAAGGAAAATCGAGTTTTAGTGTCTCGAAGTTTATAACTGTATCTAGTAACATTCTGAAAACACTAAAGACGTCATTAGAACGATGTGTATAGGCATTTGTCTTTCATTTGCACCACTTCAGCGACGTGGGACGTGGGAACCTATTGCATAGGTAACATTATGATCCTGTCTACCTACACACACTCGTGGACTGAGGAAACGGTAAGCAGAATCCGAGACAATGCAACTGCCACAACTGCCACAGTACAACTCCATAATCTCTAGAGACTGGCGGATGCCATATATAAGATACTAGCAGCATGGCCCGGCGTTGCCCGTGCTTTATTCAAAAATCGTACGACTCATACAGCAATCGCTATCACTTGACTTAAAATATTTTTGCCCTTCCTTGGCTTTAAAGGAGTGCCCTTTGCCGTGCTGATGTTGCTACATGCCTTAATTCTTGCCTATCTCACACTGCGAATTTTTCTAAGCTCTATACTAAATATTAAATCTGTTACGAAAAAACAACTAAACAAAATGAACACAAAACGATCAGCTTTAAAAAAGGACTCGTAACTGGAAAAACCGAATGAAAAAAGAATGCTAACAACAAATACTTTTTCACACCCAACCCAGTTCTGTGGAATCAGAATCAACGTTGAGTTTAAGCAAGCGAATGAGCCAATTGGAGTAAAGTGCCATGCAGATTTAAATTTTTCCCACTTGTGACAAATGCAGCTATCGATTTTTTTTTGCATGCTAGCATGCTAGTTAACATTCATGTCAGTCAGCTGTTGGTTCTCACGCTGGCCAATAGTATCTTCCTGCCTATTCGTGGCAGCCAGCTATAGGCTCTCACTCTGGGCAGTACAAAATGGCCGCAAACTACATGAAAACTGCCGTAGAAGCATGAAAAATTGATTATTTCCACTATCGATGGGAGTTGAGAAATGCACTAACTTGGAGCATGTGCATGTAAATTTTGGTGCAAATCCGTCGAAAATTGCGGCCGTGCATTCATTACACACAAACACACACACATCCTGCCTTTTATAGATAGGGATAGTCATATATATATATATATATATATATATATATATATATATATATATATATATATATTCTAACGTGGAGGCACGGTGGAGTAGTGGATTGAGGAATCGGAGAACCGAGTTCGAATTCCAGTGTAATCCATTACTTTCACTTACGTGCTAATACCCTTGGGAAAGGTATTAAACCTCTTCTTCTCCCTCCAACTATGGGTAAATAGCAGGACAGACTGGGTTCTACAGCCTTGGATGGCAACTGGTCTAGGAAAAGGACAAAACCTGCGGAGGATCTTTTGGGGACCTTGTAGCAAGTAATGCACCAAGTCTCTGTATTCGGCCCTTCAAAAAGTGTGGTTGGTTCTGCACAAACTTTTCACCACTATAATCAAATCATATGTGCTGGTGTCTGGCTGTCGGTTCCTAGGAACTGAGCTGCTTGACCCTCATACGTCTAATACGACGGGAGAGTTCACCATATTGTAACAATCAATGATAAATGTAAAAACAATCAATAAAAACGAATACAATTTATGGTAGATAAATATATCAGATCATTGCAAAGGTTCGAGCCAGTTTTCCATTGTTAATATAAAATGATTGCAACTTGACAAGGCGTTTGTTTTGGTGCTGATTTCTGATGTGTTCAAGATTGAAACCTTTCATCGTCAGATTTATTGAATATTGACGAATATTGTCCACGAATGAATGCCTTAAAGATAAAGGATAAAAAGTTGCTCCATATTATATTCTACGAATTTCGGAGAGGAATAAGCGTCGTTACTACGACAAAATCATTCCGAACCTTTATTTGGATCAACCTCTAGCTGTTTCGATGATCAAAAGGTGGTTTGGCTGATTTCGTCAGTATGATTTTAACCTAAACGATCAACCACGTCGCAGGCGACCTTCTGACATTGATGAAGATGTTCTGCTTGCCCCTGTGGAGAATGAACCGAGGATTTCGACGAAAGAGATTTACTTAAGAGATTGAAAATTGATATCACAACTGCCTTTCGCCATTTCAAGCGACTTAGGCTCAAGAAAAATCACCAATGTAATTTTCTACCATGACAATGCAGCAACATACTGCAAAACAGATGCTTAAAGATTTGAAATTGGAAAACTAGCATCACCAGCCGTGTTCTCCTGATTTGTCTACTTCAGATTCTCATTTGCTCCGGCCTTTACAGAACAATTTAAATGACAAATATTTAACTCTGTAAAGTTGGTCGATTTTCCAAGCATAGCTTAGATGTGGCACCAGGCCGAAAGTATGGGGCACCCAGTGAGGATGGAACTCACTACTCAGTCGTAATTGTTCTAGCGAGACAAGGTTGCTAACCATTACACCACCTCGAGGTGCCCAGCTTAGATGTGGCACCAGGCCGAAAGTAGGGGGCACCCAGTGAGGAACGAACTCACTACTCAGTCGTAATTGATCTCGCGAGACATGCTTTCTAACCATTACACTACGTCGAGATGCTCCTCGAAAACTATCTCATAAACTTGAAAATGTCATCAACAAGCTTGATAACACCCCCCCCCAAAAAAAAACCCAATAGAGACTACCAATACTTGATTGTTTTAAAAGTATGTTAAATTTAGGTTTTAATTTTCTAATCTGGCAGGAACAATTGCAACAATATAGTATTTTAAATACCATTTTACTAACCCGTTCTGGGTTAGTTTGGTAATAATCTCCAGGTTTTTCCTGTAGGCCTGGAGCATTATTATACTTTTTTTTTCTCTACGTTCTTCAGATTTTAATATACGTTAGCAAGTGTTGTTCAACAAGAATCTTAAGCTGTCAAATTGTCACAATCTATTCGACATATCCTGCTGGGATCAAAAGCTCCATAACATGACTGGAGTGTTCACATTTGGTTTAAATATCTACTGTTTTACTTTCGATTGAAAAAAAAAAATAAGGCTATTTTCAGTTGAATATATCACGTGTATATCAGGTCCCGTTGTATTTGTGGGTAGGAACTGAATATTATTGGATGCGGATATCGACCCGGAAAATGGGATCGTATGTTGAGTTCAAATTCCAGCAAGGAATGTTGTGTTCATTTTCGAAAAAGTAACTTTCGGAAAATTTGGAATCCATTACTTCCCGTCTCTTTAATTTTGGTCAGGAAAACTCCGAACCCAAGACCAGTTGGATCAAATAAGTCCATCCCGTAGAATCCTAGTTGCTACACAGACCACATCAGAAAGATCCGGCGTATTGAGGCTGTAGCCCTATATCCAACAGTGTGAATATTCATACACACATACATGATGATTGTCGCTTCTTACTGAGATGGGAAACGCCTCCTCACCTATCGTATCACTTATAATAGCTTCCGTATCGTTTCGGAGCCTATGACCCCCAAGTTGAGATTTGATTTTGTAAGGATCAGGTATATTTGACAGATAAACACTGTATCCTCGATTGAGTTGATTAGATTTGCATTGCCTACAACTCTCCTCTGTAAACCATATAACATTGTCTGCAAACCTTGTTGCAAACGTCACAGATATTGTTGACAGGACGTAGGTTGGCGTAGTTAGGCTTCGTCAATTGTTGATATGATGATTTAAATAACCAGCCCTCGCGAATATCATGCTCTCTATCACACACACACACACACACACACACACACACACACACACACACACACACACACACCACATTTCCGTGGCTGCATATTAGTTGAGCAATCAGTGTGAGCGCCTCTTCAGAGATCGGGCTTGATCTGAGCATGCCCGAAGCATTCATCTTCAAAGGCGTTGCATCCTTCCAGACAGATCTTCCCAATGCTGCACTATCATGTGAACTGCATTTAGATTATCCTTCAAATCATCTTTAATCTTCTTCCTAGGCTTGTGTGGTAGATACTTTCCTGTCTTCAGTTCCCCATAGAAAAGTTAACACACACACGCGCACACACACACGCATATATATGCAATTAAAAGGAATTTACAATTGCTTAGATATCAATCAATATATGTATGTATGCGTATATGTGTTTGTGCGTACATGTGACATAGCTTAACCTTTTGAGAAAATTTGGACAACAAGAATTTCGGTTAAGGCTAGATTTAAACGTAAGTTCTACGTAAACAGTTTCTTCGCTCGCAATTCTGACTTCTGGAATTATCGATCTTTAAACATTTAAATGCAATGTCAATTGTCATCTTTCGTCTTCTTAATTCATTTTCTTTTACTCTTACCTTTTCTTTTTTTTTGTCATTGTTTTCTTTTTCTCGTATTCTCTCGAACTTCATAATCTCTTTCATCTTAGTGGATTTGTGGCCTTTCTTGGGGTGTAACGATTAAAAGAAAAAAACTGCTTATGTTTTTTAATAGAAATGCCCATGGAAGGATAAGATTTAAGACCTTATTTCCTGGTATGTTGAAAAAGGCCTTGTGCCTGACATGCTTCAAATTATCGCTTTCCTGTCTTCAGTTTCCCATTAAAATGTTGTTTGGAAATCCTCTTATCTCCCAAGTTTAAAACATAACCTGCCCATCACATCTGGTTGGGGATTATTATTGTTTCAATATTGTTATATACAGATCTTTGGAGGGCAACTGTTTCTAGAATAAAAGACCAACTTTAAACATGAAGTAAACGATGCGTCTCGGGCATTTTGGTGGAATCGCACAAGATATATATATATATATATATATATATATATATATATATATATATATATATTAGGTTGGTGCAAAAATAATGACGTGTTAATGTCGTTTTTTGACGTATTTTTAACGTCAAAAAACGACATTATTACGTCATTATTTTTGCACCAACCCAATATAATGGCTTGCCACTCGTTTTCGAGGATCCCCGTCTACTAGCCAATCCTTGTTGCAGACGCCTGCTCAGTCATATTTATGTTTGTTCAACACCCAAACTGTGTACCTGTGGTTTATAACGCAGACATGCTGAGCGGACTGTAGTTACAGATTCTGTGAGAGTGCACGTTTTCTAGCAGGCTGAAAAAGACCAACACGATCAAACCCTCGGTCACGATGACTTGTGACTTGGTGCTAGCACAACCACCGACGGCTCCCCAAGGGTTCCGTCAATCCAATTTTACTCAAAAGGTGTGGGTCAAACCGTGGTACTGTTTTCAAGCACTTTCTAAAGGTACCATACGCTTGGATCACCTCCTCCAGATCGATGACATCAAGTAATCTTCCTGACAAAGCGAGATTCGAACCCGGGTTTCATGTTCAGAAAGCGAGCGTACATACATAATCGCTCTCTACTCGATTTCGAGCAGGATCCCTTTCTTTTATGTAAGAAATGTCCCCGTAGACATAGAAATTTGTAAGACATGAATATAATTAACCTAAAAATGACTGGTGATAGATTTAGTCACAGTTTTTTTTAATTTATTTTAGAGTTTTCCTTTTCTTAGATTGGTTGCTAAACAAAGGCCGAAGTGTATATCATACTATTTAACCCATAGCTGGAGACAAAATTAATGGTTTCATATATTTCCCAATAGAATTTGTGCGAAAGTGAATGCAAAGAACTCGTAAAATTCTAAGTTGACTCTCCGATTTCTCATTCCAAGCCAACATCCATTGTACCACCCGCACATACATACATACAGTTAAAGTTATTGAAATATATCGAAAGATTAGATAGGCAGGGCGCCGAATAAAAATAATAGAGATGATGATTTTGAGTAAATAATATTACAATACTAGGAAGATGATGTTTATCTGCCTCCCCCATAAAAACACAGGAAGTGACCCAAGGTCGTTTTAACATGGCTTGCCATGCTCATAGATATGAACGACAAAGAAAGAAAAATAGGCATTTCATGGCTTCCATTTGCAGTCTGTAAGCCATATTATTTTAGTTTGCATTTCGCTCCTTCCCTGCGGTAACAGGAAGGGAGACGAGTTTGGTTTAACGTGGGGGTGTAAGTACGTTTGGTTTTGTTTTGTTTTGTTTGGTTTGGTTTGGTTTGGTTTGGTTTATAACATATCAACCTCAATGGGTCATTTAATGCCGACAGCATTTTATTGCTGGTAATATTTTGTTTTGTCAAAAAGCTATTGCTGGTAATATTTTTCCTTAAAAAATGTATTGCTGGTTATTTTTTTTTTTCAAAAAGTATTGCTGGTAATATTTTTTTTTTCAAAAAGTATTGCTGTTAATATTTTTTTTTTAAATTATTGCTGGTAATTTTCCTCCAAAAAGTATAGCTGGTAATATTTTTTTCTTCAAAAACATATTGTTAATAATTTTTTTTTCCTTCAAAAATTTATTGCTGGTAATAATTTATTTCAAAAAAGTATTGCTGGTAATAATTTTTGCAAAAATTATTGCCGGTAATTTTCCTCAAAAATGTATAGCTGGTAACATTTTTTCTTGAAAAACATATTGTTGGTAATATTTTTTTCGTTCAAAATTTTATTGCTGGTAATATTTTTTTTTTAAAAAAGTCTTGCCTGTAATTTTCCTCAAAAAAAGTACAGCTGGTAATATTTTTTCTCCAAAAACATATTGTTGGTAATATTTTTTTTTCCCTCAAAAATTTATTTCTGGTAATAATTTTTTTACAAAGTATTTCTTGTATTAAAACCTATTTTTGCACTTTCATAGTGTTTTTGCACCAGATTTTTTTTCATTTCGCTTGGAGCAACCTTAATTGTTTTATGACCCTTCGCGCAGAATTCTTTATTGCCAATTCAAGAAAGAAATTCGGATTACTAACACAAAAACAGAGAATGTCTCATATCGAGAATATCTAACATTGAACATAAGGAAAAAAATTAATTATTTTTAATAATATGTGGAAATCTCCGCTTTTACCTGAAGACGGTCGCGAGACCAGAAACACGAGTAGTAAAATTATGTAAAACAAAACATAATATTTTTTTCTAAATAAATCCACATTACAACCAAAAATGTTTGCGGCACCTCTCTTCTCTTCTTTTTAATATATACATATATATTTAGAGAGAGAGAGAGAGAGAGAGAGAGAGAGAGAGAACAAGATTTCGTATTACAATAAAAATTACATGTATCTCTCTCTCTGTATATATATATATATATATATATATATATATAGATAGATAGATAGAGAGATAGAATTATGTTTTTAAATCCAGCAATATTTCGTATTACAATAAATATTATATGCAATGAATCTCTCGCCCTCCCTCTCTCTATATATAGATAGATATATTTGGAGTCTGTTTCGTGCTTGCACTCAATCATCAGGCCATGTGTCAGAAGGATGTATTCAAGCATGAAACATACTGTCGCTGCTCGTGTTACCTTCAGCGTCTCATTTTGTGTTTTTATACCTCCGGATGCTCTATTTCTGATATAGAGCCTACCTTAAAACTATATTTTTTATCATATGTATATATATATATATAGTCATAACTATTTCGTCCCAAGCAAGCAATTATGAATTGCTAAGACGCAAGGGGTTACTGGGAGTGCAATAAAATGAGAAGGCTTTAGTGGAACAATAAAAGAATGGGTTTCAAGAAGACTGAAGATGGCGATAAATGTTGCAGTTAATTTTATTAAGATTTTAGATAGCAGGAAAAAAAGGAAAGAGCGTTCCAGATGTGAGATGTGCGAGGGAAGAAACTATCAGAATAGAACTTACGGTTACATCTAGCTATTTCCGGAGTAAAACTATGAGACCTATCAGCCAATCCAGTAGTATACTTAAATTCATGCAGGCAAGATAGGAGGGAGAGCTCGATAGAACAATTGCTATAAAAAATATTTATAGAAACTATAAAGGATAACTACGTGACGTATGGTGAGAATTGTGGTTGAGGTCGTGGTGTCAGGCCAGGATCGAACCCTTTGTCAGCGAAAAACATGGGATAATTTATGCAGGCGGTTAGAAGAATGACAAAGGAGTAGGACTAATACTAGATAGCTAAATTGTGAAATGCGTTCTAGGATACCACCAGCTTTCTGAAAGAATTCTGATAGTGAAGCTGAAAGGGAAACCTTTCATCGAGGCTATTACAGTAGTGTACGCACCGACAGCACAAAACAGGGAAGAGGACATCGAAGGTTTCTACTCTATGCTGGACAGTGCCAAGGCTCTATGAAAATCACAGGAAGTCGTCATTATCCTGGGAGACATAAACTCCAAAGTAGGCAGGGAAAGCGTAGGAGATATAGCAGGATGATTCGGACTAGGAACACACAACGAACGCGAAGAAAAATGGATCGAATGGTGCACAGCCAACCACCAGGTAATAGCCAACACATCGTTCCAAGAACATCTCAGACGATTATGGACATGGAGGAGCCCCGGAGGAGAAACTAAAAACCAAATTGATTGTATAACCATGAACAAAAAGATTCAGAAATGCAATGATTCACTGCAAAACCTACCCAAGAGCCGACTACGGAAGCGATCATCACCTTCTTATATGTAAACTAAGAGTGAAACTGCAGAAATTGAAGAAGCCTAACTCAGCACCCAAACTGCAATGGAACAAACTCCTGAGCGATCCTAACTTAAAATAGAAATACATAGACAATGTGAAAAGAAAATACGAGACACAATGGGACGCACTAAGAGAAGCTTTAGTGACATTAGCAAACAATATAATCCCAAAAGAGGATAGACGAAGAAGGAGAAACGAATGGATGACTGATGAGATTCTCCGCCGCTCATCTCCCCTTATTTATGTCCTATATGACAGCCGGAACTCTTTGTTAGCGCTTAGAGAGACTGCTCTGGCCAACAGTCCCACAATAACAGAGTGTCTATAGTAGATGTCCCTGAATGCAATTCCAGTAGGCAACCCTGAAGCCATGTTCTCAGCCATTCCCTGGCTAGTTTGTATTACCATTGACGAAAGATAGTGACAATTACGGTGGTCTTTTCTCTCTTTCTCCGCAAAAGGAATTTCATGGAAAAGACAACGAAAAGAAATACAACTAAACCAGTAAACAACAACAAAAAAATCACCTACCCACCTTAACCTTCGTGGTATTCGTTCCAACTTCTGAATCTTTCCTCTTGGAACGGTCGCCAGATATCTTTGTCCTCAGTGAAACTAATTTAAATTCTTCCATTAAAACCAATGAATTGTTGGTTCCAGGCTATCTTCCCTTCGCCAGGGTATTGTCTCTCGAGGTCCCAGGTTATTCCTTTATGTGCTTTCGTCTTTCGTTGAAAAATTCTGTTAACTATCTCTTTTTCATTATTAAACCTCCTCTTCCCAGGACTGCAGTATATTAGACATAATTGCTGATAGTATAGAAAAGGCACTTTCCTTCCTTCCGTCCGGAAATATCTTTGTCTTTGTTGACTTTAATGCTCACCACAACACGTGGCTTAATCTTTCTAAAGGGACTAATGTTGCCGGTGCTTAGACATTAAATTTTTCCATTGCCCAATCCATCACTCAAATCATGGACTCCCCTACTCGTTTCCCTAGCCAAACCGAGCAACATGCTTCTCCATAGGTAACTGGATAAGTCTGTTGGCTTGCGGTTGGGTGCGTGGAAGGATGTTTCTCTTCCCAGACCTTTCCTCAGAATGGATGGGTCGGTCAAGATACTCGGCATTCAGTTTGAAATGAATTGGTCAGAGGTACAAGGGAAGGCCGAAATCGCGGTTAATCTGTTGTCTCGGAGGAATCTTTCGTTGAAGGGGAGGGCGGAAGTGTGCGTTTCTCACATCTACACGATTCTCCTTTACGGACTCTCTGTACTTCCACTTCCGTATGCCACAATAATGTCATTATTAAGGCTCTTGTTCTCTTTCTTTTGGAGAGACAATGTCTCTATGGTATCTAGGGAGATCTGTTGCCTTCATCCATCTGAAGGCGGTCTGGGTATGCCTAACATTGAGATTCGTCAATATATGCTTCTCCTCGCCTTCCTAGATCGAATGTGTCGCGAATCGGATGAGGAGGGCGCCTTCTGGAAGGAAGACGCCCGCAAGAACTTCTCATCCCTGAGAAGTGTGCACTCGTGCGAGGAGGAAGCCCACCGTTTACCCCGAGCCGAATGCTCCTTCTACCGTTAATGTCGTCTTGCTCTTAAACGCCTTTTATGGGGGTCGGGTGGCCTCTCCAACGCCCAGGCGTTGTCTCGTAGGGTATTATATCAGGTGTTAGTCAGGGGTCCGTTTGTGATGAGCTGATTGACGAGCGCGGCCTTACGAAGCAGGAGGCTTGCTCAATATGGCCTTGGGCCCCCGGGTTGAAATGTCTCAATAACGATGAGGCATAACTCACCTGGCTGGTAAGTTGTGGGGCCCTCTGGATCGCCAAAAGACTTTGCTCAGTGGGCTTGGATAAATCTCCAAACTGCCGGCGATGTGATGGAGAGGTCGAGACCCACGTTACGACTTCTTTCATTGCAGGGTGGTAGCGCCGTTGTGCAGGTTTGTTGAAGGCCTCATGGTACGCATGCTGCAGGGTAAGTTCTCTGTCCTTGAGGGATATTCTGTTTGTAGCAATGTGGCACCGCCGCTGACGAAGGCTGAACAATATGTGTTCTTTTGCTTGATAGGCGTTATGAGAGTCGTGATTTGAACGACACGTCAGAAGGGATTCTATGGAGGCGAGAAGTTCACTTCTTCCCAACTAATCTTGTACTTTAAGCATCAGCTTAAAGTCAAGATTAGGTCAGAAAGGCGGCGGCTCCCTTCATCAGAATACGGTAAAAGGTGGGTAAATCTTGCGCGTTTGTGTCGTGTGAAAGGGGCTGACCTGGAGTAGCACTTTGATGCCGGTTAGGCATCAGGATATTGCTCTTCCTGGGTTGAACTTGTGAAACCCATCCCGAAATTAGGCTAGTTTAAGTTTGGATTTTGAATCTTTAGTTTCTTTTTTTTTTAGTTAACTTAGCTATGGTATGTATGCTCATTGGACCCCTTTTATTTCTGTCCCTATTTTTCTTTAAGTTTAATTCTCCATCTCAGTGATGTCAGTTCGCTGGTGAATGCGGGGCGCCTTTCGTTTCGCGTGTGTGTTTTCGTATTTGTTGTTGTGGTTGAATGAGTACGTGTCAGTGTGTGTGCTTGGGATGAATGAATGTGTTGTATTATTATAGTCCCACATTGATTTCGTTCAGTTAACTGATATTTCTGCCACATTTAGTGATTGTGGGGGTTTTATTATTTTGCTTAGTTTCTTGTAAATAGTTTTGATTCATAATGTAAATACTCATTGGGGCTAGTTTTTAGAATTTTTATTTTATTCCCCCCCCCCACAAACAATGAATTGTACATATGGGGGACTAGTTAGTATTTTCATAGAGACCATGTGGTATTATGGTGGATGTAGTAAGAAAGGTTCGTAAGAATGTGTTGTTTTGGTGTAAGGAATATTGTTTGTATGATTGGGTCAGTGTTTGTGGCTAGCTAAGTTATCGTTAAAACAGAACAAGACCGTTCTTTTCCTCAATCTGCATTTTTGGCTTGGTGCCACATGTCTGTGTACATACCAGAATAAATATCGCTCTTCGCTATGTACAATACTAGACCGGGATCGAGATCACATCTATTTACAGTTGAGCTGTAAATTCTATGCTAAAAGTTTCTTATCTCGCACTTCTCGCTTGTGGAAACTCCTTCCAGCTCCATGCTTTCCAACCAACTTGATTCTACAAATATTTAAATACAATGTCAATCGCTATCTACTGTCCTCCTGATTACTCTTTTCTCTTTCCGCTCATTATTAATGTTTCTGTTCCTAATTCTTCCACACCCTGTAAACCCTAGTGTCTTTGTGGCATTATTCTTTGCTTGGGGTGATTCCGATTAAAAATAAAAAAAGACTGGGATAGATAGATAGATAGATAGATAGATAGATAGATAGATATGGAAAGGAAATAGACCAATAGATAGATAGATAGATAGATAGATAGATAGATAGATAGATAGATAGATATTTTGTGTAATTTTGGTAAATGTATCTGTTAAAATGTGCTATTTTCATTTTTGTGTAATTTAGGGAACAATTTATCCATCGCACCCTGTATTTCACATTTCTTTTCCTTTTCTTTTTTTCTTTTTCTTTCCTTTTCTTTTTTCTTTTTCCAAACCACTTTTTTCTTGTCTTTTTTTCTGTCTTCGTTAATATTATTATTATTGTTTTAATGATGAATACTTTAGGTTTTCTTAGTGAAATAAGCTTCGAAGTGATAAATGTTTCTTCAGACTAAACAAATTAAACCTCTTCATGAGCACAGGTTTTGTATTTTGTATGTAAATTAATTCATTAATATTGGGGGGGCATTTTTGATACAATTTTTGTATCTTTTCACTCATTAAGATAACCTCTTCGCGTGTTTCTTTCTTTCTCTTTTCTTTGCTTTTCATTCTTTCTTTCATCCTTTCTCTTTTTCTTTCTTCTTTTCGTTCTTTCTTCCTTTCTCTATTTCTTTCATTTTCTTTCTTTCTATCTTTCTTTCATTATTCTATTCTTTTTTGCTTTCATTTCTTAGCTTTTCGTTCTCTCTTTCTTTCTTTCTTTCTTTTTTCTTTCTTTCTTTCTTTCTTTCTTTCTTTCTTGTCACTTGCCATATATTCTATCCTTTATACTGTTTTTCTACTCACGCGCACTTCATCCTTTTTGTAATTTTTATTTTTCTTCTTTTATTTATTGCTTTTGTTTTTATATTCGTTTTAAACTTTCACTTTTCTTTTCTCGTTTTTTTCTCGACTTCTTTCTTTTCACTTAACGTGTTTCTTTTCTTCCTCCCTTTTTTTTCTCTCTTTTTTCTTAAAATTCTCTTAACTTTCCAGAGTCCGTTGCTTTATTTTCCTTTCTTTTTCTCTTTCTAAATTTGTCTGCGTTTTACTAGAACCAACTTTTCCATCGTCTTTTATTCCATTGTCGAGATTTTCCATTTTTATTCTAACGTATTTCTCTTTTCTCTCTTTTATTTGTTTAATCTTTATATATATTTTTTATTTTGCTTTTTCTGTCAATTTATTTTATCTTCACAGATTCCTTTTATTTTACATTCTTTCATTGTTTCTCCTTTTTTTCTTCCTTATCATCTTCTTTTCTTTTTCTTTTTTATTGTTTTAGTTTTATTATTTCTACTTTGCTTTTTTCTTTTCTTATTTCCTTTTTTTCCTCTATCACTTTTATTTCCTTCCTTTTTTTCTACAATTATGGAAAACTATTTCTCCGTTTTTTCATCAGATTCATGCTTGGCTTTCATTGTATTTATTTCTCTTTTTCTTCTTCCTTATTTACTTTTTTTATTTCGGCTTTAACTATCTTTCTTTCGCTCTTCTCTCTTTCTTTCTTACTTTCCTTCTCTATTTCTTTCTTCTTTTATTCTTACTTTCTATATTTTATTTCAGTTCTTTTTTACCTCTAATTTTTCCTGTTTATTTGTTCCTTCTTTCTTTTTTCTTTCATTCTTTCTTTCCGGCTTTTTCTTTTTCTTTCCTTCTTTTTTATTCTTTCATTCATTCTTTCTTTTTTCTTTCTTTCTATTTTCTTATATTCTTCCTCCCTTCGTGACTTTATTGATGCTTTCTTTCTTTCTTTTTTCTTTCTTTCTTATTTTTATTTCTCATTTTTCTTTATTTGTTCTTTATTGTTTCACTTACTCCTTTCTTTCTTATTTTCTTTCTTTCTTATTTTCTTTCTTTCTTTCTTTCTTTCTTATTTTATTTCACATTTTTCTTTATTTTTTCCTTACTGCTTCACTTATTTCTTTCTTTCTTTCTTTCTTTCTTTCTTTCTTTCTTTTTCCTCCAAAGCAAATACGCATGCTAGGTGAAATGTTACTATAATATTCTGATCGGCAGACAATCAATATATGTTGTTTTCTTTTTTTTGTGTGTGTGTATTTGTTTTTTCCTCCTCTTCTTTGGAATTCATTCGATATCCTTAGGCCAACTAAACTCGCAGACATCAAGACTTTCTCAATGAATCAAAGACAAATAACGGTGTTTGATAATCTGTCGTTTAGCGTCGCATTTCATTGCACCTGATAAAGACGATTCAATTTCAATTCTTTTGTAATTTTAGTCAATTTATTTTCCTCTTTGAAAGATGAGATTAACAAAGTAAAAAAGTAGTTACAAAAAGTGCGAAACTTTTCTTTTTATTGTATTTTGATGTTTATTATCTAACTTCAAGTATAAACAAGAGATGACACGACAGACTTCGGAATCATATTGAGTGACAAAATTTCTTCATGAATTTATGGGTCGAATCTCTTGAAGATCTTTCCGTCTCCCTTAAAAATTCTGAGTTGAACTTTATGAAAGGACGAATATTCGTCCTACTTTCTAAATCTTTTTCGATGGACTTTACAATTCCGGTGGCCATTTTACCCGTTATAGAAGATGAACCATTCTTAGCAAATCTGCGCCAATTGTCTTATCCTTCCAGATGTGCATAGCTCCAAAATAAACATTTGTCACTGGATATAGTTTTCTAGTAAATAAAAATATTTAATGCGCGAATACAATTCAAATCGGCATATATATATATATATATATATATATATATATATATATATATATATATATATATATATATATATATATATATATATATATATAAGCAAATATATGGATATAGATTCGACGGTATGAAGAAAATATATACGGAAAAAAACAAACAAAAATCCTTATATGCAATTATGCTGTTTTAATGTTAATATGTCAACGTCGGACGTTTCGGTCTAATAAACCATCTTCAGGACATATTCATAAAATATAATTAACATTATCAATTCAACATGACAAAGACGATGGACATAAGAACAAGACTTATCCAAACAGTTAAATGAAAGTTTTATAAGATCAGCGCTCCGTTTAAACATGGTCACGTTATCGTCACGTGGGCAACGCTGTGAAAACGTATTCCTAAAATTTGAGTATTTTGAATGAAAAATGAAAAGAATTCTATTTTGATCTAAAATTTATATGTACGCTTGTCGAGCATTAATCTCGCTAGAAAAGGGGAAATACTAAAGAAGTCAGGTCTAGTGTTCACCGTGCGTGAGATAGATATTATGCCTGCTTCATAGATCCGCCTAAGATTTTTATTATGAAAATATTTTAAAATCTTCACATATATCTATATATTCGAATTTATTCGTTTCTTTGCTCAGTCAGGCCCGGTACATTCACTTACGCTAAAATACTTAAATTATAAATTCATACCCTCCTCCAGCTATGGGTTAAATAGTAAGACATGTATCAGGAAAATCAGTTATTTTGTCGCAAAATTTAATTATTTTGACAATCAAAATTAAAGATTCAGCTTTGAATAACTCACAAAGCTTTTGTGAACCGTAAAAACAAAATAATTTGATATATGTTAAGGCGAATTAAAACTCGACTGAATATTTCTAATGCTATCAGCACTGGGGATTATCTTTTATTTCATAAGGTTCATCTAATTTTGGGAACAACAGACTGATAATTTAGCAAATAATTAATCATTATAATATTGATCTGCCCAATAACACTCTTAGATTTTTTGTAAATATATATGCTGGTGATACCAGAGTGTATGGATACACTTCCAAATATCTTGTTGACCAGGGCCTGGCAGCTGATTTCCTTCCTGAGCTAACTCTCACAATAGGAAAATTCAAGATGATATTCATCAATATACGCGAAACACGTGCATACGACCCATTGTTAATTTGTAAACATCTATGCCGATGGTATGACTATATATGGGCGCATCTCTAAAACTCTCGATGGTCAGAGATTGGTGACTGATCTCTCTTCCGATCTCGCATAGGGAACCAAAAACTGGCTGGTTACATTCAATGCCTCAAAGACCAAGCTAGTTACATTCCATCATTACCCATCTGACCCCGAACTACCACCAATCTTAATGACCGGGGGTCCTTACGGGGAAGTACCGTGCCTTGAAAGACTATTGGGCCTCAAACTCACACAGACAATCTATTGCTAAGGATGCTGGTAAAATGGTCAGCTCCCTAGATCGTTCCAGGAAGCACCTGATTCCTCATGATTTTCTCTACATTTACAAAAGACAGATCAAACCATTAATGAGGTATCGTTGTCATAGTTGGTCGGAAGCGGTCCAAACCACACCCTCCAGTCTCGACAGAGTCTAAAAGCGTGTAATTCCTCCCCTCCAAACTTCTTTCTCACCGAAGGAATATGGTAAACCTCTTGCTACTCAATCGTTACTTCCACGGAAAGTGCTAAGACTAATTACAATCCTTGGTTCCGCCAGTTCTAAACTTCACCGCTCGGACCCGACATGCCACACACATTGTAGCAATTCACCCACATTCCATCCGCATTCTGAGATATAAGTTCCATTCGGACAACTTTTTTTTTCCCGCGAAATACTGCTCAGTCGAACCGACTCCCAAGAGGAACTGGAACGTGTATATTCGGTGCCCAGCCTTCACAGTCTAGCCTCAACAGAGTTTTAAAATATTTATGCGGCCTTGTGGGTGATGAATTATTCTCCACCTTGTAACTCCTTATCCTACATGGGAGATGTTTCTACCCACCCGCTGCTATATCGTAATTAGTAACGCAGACTTTGAGATGTGTTTCATTCGTTAGCATTAACCGCATATACCTGCTAATTTTGGTTGCATTTTGGTAATTTACACACACAGACACACACACAGACAGACAGACACACACACAGACAGACAGACACACACAGAGACTGACAGACACACACACACAAAAACATTGTAGAAAATCAGCCAACATTCCGCATGTCTTCGGCGAGATATAAGTTCCACTCGGACGTCTTTTTTTTCCGCGAAACACTGCTCTGTCGAACCGACTCCCAAAAGGATGTTTCCCCGATCACTACTATTACTACATTACCCTTCATTTCCTCTTAACTTAACACTCTACCTCGAGTGACCACCAGGCCTTGTACAGAGCGAACCTTACTCTTAAAGAAGGAATAAATCCAAAATCAAACTAACAACATTTCATCACCACTGAGCAGACCCCAAATCTGCAACCAATCCTGATAAGTGGTCAAACCCTTAATGAGGACCCTTGCTTCGAGCGCAGAATCGGGCTGAAACTCACTTCCACCTTCAACTGGAACGCGTATATTCCGTGCCATTGCAAAAGAGGCTCGAAGAATGGTCGGTCTTTTTAATCACTCCCAGAAAATCCAAAACTCCCCTTCCCTAACACTTTATCTTTATAAGAGTCAGATCGGACGAAGAATGGACTATTATTGGCATATCTAGGCTGTTGCTGCCCAGTCCTCACTGACTAGCCTCAAGAGAGTACAAAAGTGTTTACGCGGCCTTGTGGGTGATGAATTATCCTCCGCCCTGTAAACCCTTATCCCACATGCCTCTCACTACTATATTTTAATTAATATGATAATGATGAATATGATGATGATGATTTTAATATACTTATCAGCTTTGATTGGCAACCAGACCATTGCCGCATTAACAGTATATATCTACTACTTCTCCTTGTATTTTGGTAACTTACACACGCACACACACACACACACACACACACACACACACACACATATATATATATATATGTGTGTGTGTGAAATATAGTTTTAAGGTGTGCTATATTGATGGGATAAAGTGTTCATTATATAGAGCGTATGTAAATATAAATATAAAATAAACATTGAAGTCAACACTCAGAGGCGACAGGCTGTTTTATGTTAGGCGCAATCGTCAGACCGCCCGACGATTGTGCCCAGCATGAAAAAGCCTGTCGCCTCTGAGCGTTGACTTCAATGTTTATTTTATATTTATGTTCACTTATATATATATATATGTGTGTGTGTGTGTGTGTGTGTGTGTGTGTGTGGTTTCATGATTGTTTAAGGTGTGAAAATTTCAATCCCCTCCACTGTTGATTTCTATGTCTACACAGCTTATATCTATAAATGCCCTATGTCTGATATTGTGTACACTTCCCCCATGAATATAGAATATGTCAAGCAATATATATATATATATATATATATATATATATAGATAGATAGATAGATAGATAGAGAGAGAGAGAGAGACAAACAGACAGACACACAGACAGAAAGAAGAGAGGATTAATGTACTTCCTCACAAAAAAAAAGCGTTAACATGATCAAATACCTACTAAAAGATTTATGAAAGATCGAATGAAATTTTGTTCCCAATTCTGTTTCGCCGTTGCACTTATAAACTGTTCCGTCGTCTCCAAAATTTCACATGATCCGATTTTTTTTTACCAGCATTTTGTTTCCATTTCATCCAAACACAAAGCCGACACATGTCTTCCAGTTTCTTCCGTTTTCTTTAGGGCGTATTTGATTTCATCTAAGAAGATTTCAATGGAAAATCCCACCCAAAAGTAAATCCCCAAGTTTCCGATCAATCACTTCGCTTCGAGGGAAAAAGACAGAAGACTCAGCACGAAACATGAATAATTATATAAAAAAGATGAACTTTTTCTTTTTAATTTGGTGCAGTGAAAAAGGAAAACAGATAGCAAATAATAATGTTTATTATTATTTATTAATAAAGGAATCCAAAAATACAAAAAGGAATTTCAAGTGGGTGAAGACGTACAAGAAAGGCATATACATCTACTGCAGCGGCAAAGAACCTAAAAAAGAAAGAAAGCAAAAGCAAGTTCAATGTACCAAATGCAGAAAAGATGACAAAATAATGTACAATACTCTGCCAGTACCAAACAAGCTGATGCAGACAAACCCCGTAGTATAGGATTAAAAGCTGAAACCTAAGGTTTATTTCTTGCTGGACAGGACCAATGTTTGCTAACTTGAAATTACCAAATACAGATACTAAAAAATTGTGTTAACACGAAATTGATAAGTATCCAGAAACAATTAACCATCTTGTATCAGGTTGATAGGTGTTTGTACCCACTGAATATAAAATTGGATAAAAAAATCAAAAAAAATCATGATAGATTGGGCCAATATCTGCAATGGAAAATATGCAACTTTTACAGGAAGGAAACAGCAAGAAACTAATATGAACATCACCCAAAACCGGTTACAGAGATAGGTGTATATTTGAAGGGATTACTGGAAGTCCATGCCTTAAAGAAATACAAAAGATTGTACGCACAAGTACTGCGCACACATTACGAACAGTTTTTTTTAATATATATAAAATGTATGCGAGCTTAATTTGTTCTTTTTTTCCAGGGTTTTTTTTTTTTTTTTTTTTTTTTGCAGTTTTTTCTTTTCCAATGATCGGCGGAAAATGTTACGATGAAATTTCTGACCTTAGGTCGCTGGTTGGGACTCAGAAGGAAATGTGTATAGAACAGAATTCAAAGGAAGAAATAATAATAATAATAATAATAATAATAACAATAATAATAAAAAAAATTAACATGAAATGTGGCCATAACAACACACCACGACCTGCCTTAGGTCTTTCCGCAGACTTGGTAGGTAGTGTGTCCATAGCAGAAATCGAATGATGATGATGATGACAATAATAATAATAATAATAATAATAATATGGGAACATCAACAATCCCTGTTGTAGTTGAAGCCCTAGGACTGGTTGGAAAAGATTGCAGTAGATTGAAGGGATTCCTGGAAGTCCATGCGTCAAGGAGATACAAAAAATTGTTCTGACAAGTACAGCCCACACTTTCCGAAGGTCTTTATCTATGTAATACTTTTTTTTTTTTTGTCAGTGGAAAGTGTCATGATGCCATTTCTAACCTTAGGTCCCTGGGCAGGACACGGAAAGAAATGGGTAAACGCCAGAAATCAAGAAAATAATAATAATAATAATAAAAGGAATCTGTCAAGAAAATCATCCCCGGTATTTTGAACAGGAGTAGAGGTTTACCCCTTGTTTCCTGGTAAGGATTGGATTTTCATTATCTTCTAAAGTATTTTTATTCTCTTTTACTTCCAGTAGCTCATTGCGTCTTAGTGGCATTATGGCCTCGCTTAGGGTAAAGGAATTGAAAACTGCCGAAAAGAAATATTCATATATCTTTCATTCAGTATTAGGGGAGGTTTAATGACAAGCTGAAGCCAGCATCTTTCGGCAAATATTTAGTCACATTAGTATATAATACAGCGTTCTTTCAATAAACGCTTGACGGTCACTAAACAAGCAATGTTCATATCTTTCTATGACTCTCTATGTATTTTTAAACTAATTTTTCGCACTGTACAATACCCAAGAACCAATCAAGCTAGAGCGTAAGTGTAGATTGAGAGCAGAAACATAACGTTTAACACTGGAATCAAATATGTTAAGATTGGGAGAGCATTTTCTTCTTCCGGGTTGATATTTCATGGCAGGTTTTAGCAATGAAGGTTTGAAGTGGGAGAACCAATAAATCTAGCTTATCAGAACATTTGCCATAAAAATTATATAGTAGGAAGAGGCTTGATACGTTTCGTCTCTGGGAAAGGTGTTGTATAGTGGAAAACAACAAACCACAAAATTTCACGTAGATGTATTTGTAGTCTATTAAATCTGCAAAGTGAGCACTTGTCAGCCCAAGGCGCAGATATGGAAGAACAGTGCGCCTTTACTTAAGCTTTTGATTTTGGCTTTCTTGTAAAAATAGAGTACACAGGTGGAAGAGAAGTGGTACAGGGAACCAACCATTATTTACAGCATCGTATACACGTTTTATTTGAAACCTCAGGGTGAGGGTAAGTTCTAATAGGTGGTCAATGCAAGCTCCATTCTTAAGAGAACAACTGTTCCTTATATATCGCTCTAAAAAGCAATATAATATTGTCTCGTTCAATAACAGATCTAATGCAAATGTGGCATCTAAGGTCAGAGAACACAGTCTACCCTGCTATTCTTAACATAGATAGATAGATAGATAGATAGATAGATAGATAGATAGATAGATAGATATGAACAGACTGAGATAGATAGATAGATAGATAGATAGATAGATAGATAGATAGATATGAACAGACTGAGATAGATAGATAGATAGATAGATAGATAGATAGATAGATAGATAGATAGATAGATAGATAGATATGAACAGACTGAGATAGTTTGCAATAATCTTCTCCAATCCCTAAATACTTTGCTTAGTTTCTGGAAGACATTTTTGTTGTTCAACATCAGTATGTCCATCAATCATTGTCTATTTTATTTTACTCTAGATGTCAGTCTTTTCTTGGCGTTTCTTGAAATGTTGCTAACCCAAACCTGACTTGTCACTGGCTGAGATCAAAACTTACTTTAAGAAATATAAAAAAAAGTTATAAAACTGCTGCTTTAGTTAAAATTAAAAGCAAAATTTCATCTCAACTGAATATATGAAGATCAAAGTTTTGATTGGTTTCAATTAAAAAATTACAACATTTTTCAGTGACTTTAGCAGCAAGTGTATATATTTGATTCTTCATTTTCAACTTGTTTTTATTTTGCTTGTTTTGTTACGTTTTTAAATTTCTTTAAATTGTGTAAATAGATGTGAACATACTTACAGAGATACTTAGATAAATATGTACTTAGCTAGCTAGCTAGATAGATAGATATGAACAGACAGAGGTAGATAGATAGATATTAATAGACTGAGATAGATCTGAACAGAGGTAGGTAGATAGATATTAACAGACTGAGATAGATAGATAGATAGATAGATAGATAGATAGATAGATAGATAGATAGATAGATATGAAAAGGACTGAGATAGATAGATAGATAGATAGATAGATAGATAGATAGATAGATAGATAGATAGATGTGAAAAGGACTGATATAGATAGATAGATAGATAGATAGATAGATAGATAGATAGATAGATAGATAGATAGATATGAAAAGGACTGATATAGATAGATAGATAGATAGATAGATAGATAGATAGATAGATAGATAGATAGATAGATAGATAAAGCGGAATTGATATAAAGAGGATAACGCTGATTTATTTAGTGGTAGAAGTTGCAAAATATTAGGTGTTATCTTTACAAACTTCGTTTCACCTCAAAGAAATACCAAAGAAAGAATCACAGAATACCACATTTCGCCACGATTTGCCAAGTGTGATTTCTTGATAAACAACATATCAAAACTCTGGCATTCAAAGAACTATACTTATTTGTAAGCATTAAATAAATCTTTTAAAAAAACCTACATGCTCGTAAACAGAGACAACTCCCTCCGCCCCACCCCACCCACATTCACACGTCTGACTAAATTTGCATTCAACGTTTATTTCTATGTGTAGGGTCCTGAATGTATACACTTCCAGAAGAAATCCGTTAACAGGGGTATTTTTCCTCTCAGACTTCGAAATCTGAAAGGCGTTCTCTCTAGAGAGCTTACAACATCATAAACTAAAGTTTATACATCTTTAATTAGATGTCTCCATGGGAGATTTCCACAGGGTACAAAGTTCAACGGTCTTACAGATTTTTCTTTTAAGAACTCTGCCCATTCGTCTCTAGAGGGATACAATCAATCATGACTTGGAGAGAAAAGAACTTTTCAAAAGTAACAAAATAATAGTAATTATAACAAAAACAACAATAATAAATTTAGAACACATAGTAAGCCAGACTATATTATTTAGAATCAGAAGAAATATATAAATTTTGACAAAGAAAAAATAAGGGGCATAAGACAATGGTGGAAAATAAAGAAGTTCTAAAATACTAGAATCTTCAAAATTAAATTTAACTATATATCAAGTATAAAAGCATATATTATGTAATATTTAAAAAGTTTAGATAGTATTGAACTTTCTTTTTTGTACGTTATCGATATGCCTTCAAATCAGGCTCAACGTAACATCACGTATAAAATAGTAAATTAGGTAAAGTTTAATATGAGTTGTTAATATGAGTTTATATGTTACCGATTGGGCGAGTTGACCCCAAAAGAGGCTTGACATCGGTAGACGAACAATTTAAATGGCGAAGCCCTGGTGTTATTATGCAGAAATGGAGAAAAACGTTAGAGAAGTTTCGTTGTGTGTTTAATGATTACTGGAATCAGCTATACAAAAAGAACTATTTAAGAAAATTAATTATTAGGTTGGTGCCAAAATAATGACGTAATAATGTCGTTTTTTGACGTTAAAAAATACGTCAAAAAACGACATTATTACGTCTTTATTTTTGCACCAACCTAATAATTTCGAGAAAGTAGATGGGTTATCGAGATTGCTACCGAATCACACCTGAATGTCACTAGACGATAATATAGTAACTTAGTACAAATAGGTACTACACTGAACTTATTCCCTGTACTCGTGAAGTCAAATGAAACTTGTAATAAGTTAATTCCTCGACCAAATTCATAGATTTTCGCTAATCCCCAGATATTAACTGTATTTATCCATTGGATTAGAGAAAGCGCATTCCGAAACTTCAGTTAAAGCCGGACATTTGGCCATATCATTTTTTTTTTTTTTACATATAAATATTTTTCCGGTGGTCCTATAGGAATAATAATTTCAGGAAGTAGTTTTATCAGAACTCGGTCAAGTGGCTAGCTGATCTTGTCATTTCCGTAACAAAGCTTAGCTTCAGAGAACATAAAATACCATAATATAATTGCCTCACGTAATTATTGATCAAATCATGCTAATAGTATTTTTTAGCAAGTTGACAGTTGAATCATATACTTAACAGCCCAGGGTGTACGCTTGGTAATTAGGCCAAAGCTGAGATGCGAGAGAGACACTGAAAATGTCAAACATTACGGCAGCTATAAGAGAACTAGCAGCCACAACCAAATATTTATCAAAATGTGTACGAGAGATTCAAATTCCAGAGGACAAGGTACTGCTGTGCGCATTAGAATTGGGAAAGCGAAGTTCAATATCCAGTGGAGCTATAGTCTTTAGTTTCACTACTTCAGACCTTTACAGCTAGCACTTACCATTCTTTTTCCACTGATTCGAAACACTATTTACAAAGAGGACAAGCAAAGCTATTTCCACGGAGCCGAAACACCCTCATTTCCCCAGAAAGAAGAAAATCCCTCTCAGACAATTTTTTCCCAAGAATTGTTCTTTTATGGAACAAACTTCTGCGCGGATGCTTCCCTGAAGACTTTAATCTTGACCTCTTCAAGTCAAAGGTCATTAGATATAATTCCTCTTTACCTGAATAATTCTCACCTCTTAACCTCCTCTTTTTTATTTATAGTACTCACCACCTTATCTAGATTTGTATTTGGTGAATTTTTAGATGAGATAATGTAGGGTAAATGAGGTTGTGTTCCTCTGACATCACTCGTATAACACTAAATACTTCATTTTCAATTCGTTGCTCTTGATTTCCCTCAAACCTCACCGACGTAAAAATCGCTCTCATTTTCTATGCTTCAGCCCTCATTTATCATACCAACATCATGGCCGTCTGACCAGTTAGTGTTGTTCACTTTATCCTCGGTCAAATGGTATCCTCTAGTGTGATAAATCAACACACAACTTGCTATTCATCGAACCACGCCAAGGTGTACAAAAACCTCCGTTACAAAATATGCACTTTTGGGATAATCTAAAGTGGGGATGGAAAAAACCTATGCAATTTTCAAGGAAAAAATCCTGCTGCTACGTGTCGTGTATTGAGGTAAGGTACTTATTTTCCTTTGCATCATATGCAAACCACTCTGACTCGCTTGCTACTACGGAATTGTTCACTACAGAAAATCAACTTAATTTAAAGTCCCCCAATGTTTAATAAGAATGTTTTGACATTTGGTCGAGACATTGTTTAGCTATTGCTCACCCTGTTTCCGCTGAGTTCAAGTACACACTGCCAAGCCTGCATGACCAAATTTATTAACTAACGTTTTATGCCACTAGGTCATAGTCCCGTGGATTAGGGCACGTTGATTTGTGCAATGGGAACGGGGGTCAGGAGCAATAAGAACTAGACCTGGGATATCCCGGGACATGGACACTGGAACAAGAACAATCTACCCCCGTAGATTAACTAAAGGCTTCAGTTCGGAATTCGCTTTAGTTTACCCGGATCGACGTACCCCTAATGAATGCCGAAGAGCATAAAAGCCGAAGCCTTGTGATAAAAAAAGGAAAATAGCCTGGGTGTAAATAATGTACAGAAATCGAAACAAATTAATGAGTTAAAAATATAGAAGGTGATTAAAAATTAACTACCTATTTTATGTATAATGGACTCTCCTGTCTAACTATAATTTTTACAAGACGGGAGAGTCCATCATACATAAAATAGGGAGTTACTTTTTAATAACCTTATATTTCTGCGGAGAATATTATTGGAATCTATTCAAATTTAGCGGGGAAATATTTTGCTAAGATTTTTTGTTGGCAAAAGTGTAATGAGGATTAAATTAATTGAATGTAAGCGTTTTGTGACGTACTGTGACCGTTAATAAATAAGTATAACTCAAGACTTCAGTGTTAAATAAAATGGTATCTAAGTACAGCCGCAAATAAATACTTAAGAAGAACAAAGGTTTAACATCCGGGAAATCCTGAATCAAAACCCAAATCATCGACGCGCAATAATTCACACTAATTCGACTGGATACTTCCACTCAATAGTCACTCAAGTCAGTAGCCTGACACCTCTACTTATACACCTGGCGGAAAAACATATACACTCCTGGTCAAAATCTTAAGACCAGATACAAATGTTTTAAAAATATATAAAATACTGTTACATTAATCGAAATATATTTGCGAAACATTTACATTTAATTAGGAAATGTAGTTTATTAACAAACAAGTGAAAATTTTAAGCTTTTAATTGATTAATTTAAACAAACATTGAAAAATTATTTTTTGGTTGGTTATGTTACAGTTTTTTGGATATATGTACTAGTGAGCCAGTCAAAATGAGCTGACTCATTTTATAGTTAACCAATAGAAGGGTTAACCAGTCAGAAAGATGAAAATATTCAATCCGACGTGTATAAAGGCAGCCATTTTGTTTTTTCTCCCAAAATATCTCCATTGCCAACCTGATATCGAAGACTTAAAGAATTAACAGCAGCTACTTTCTCCGAATCTACACTGCCAACCTCTGGTATTGAAGAGATTACGGACTTCGCTGGATTCCATATTCAGAGACTACGGCAAACATGGTCAACAGGTTATAAAGATAAGACCATGTGTGAAAAAAATTACTGGAGAAAAATTTTTTTTTTAATTTTTAAAAGAATTTTAGAACTAGTCAGTGTGCTCATAGGTTCAGGCGTGTAGACATCTACTTAGCTTATTTCCAGTATTAAATTTCAGATTTTAAAATGGCTAAGGGTAAAATTTTAGCAAAGTTTGGACAGGGTAGGATTGTTGTACTTCAAAGTCGTGGTCTTTCTCCATTGCAAAGGAAATTGGCCGTAGTAGAACTTTGTTCCAGGAGTGTATTCATAAGTCCAGAGAGTCACGTTCGAACCTCGGTGTCAGTACTTACTCATTTTCTTCCTATATGACAAAATGAAAGGTAAACTTTATTGCGCTTCCCCCTTTTTTTTTTGGTGTGTGGGGGGAACAATGGTTGCAAATTAAATGCAAAAAGTTATAACGAGTCGATACAGAAAATAGAATTAAAGGAAGATGGCAAAAGAAATAGATGAAGACAAGAGAAAGAGATGCAATTGGTTAATAAAAGAGATAGAAATATAAACAGATTATCATTGCTGAATAGAAAAAAAGCATAAAAATTTCAGTAAAGCAGGATTACGACAGTTTTGAAAGAAAAATGTGAATCAATTCATCTGTATAACTACCAAAGAATCTTATGAATGACTTAAATAATCTTACTTATTATAAAACGCAGATTGTGTGTGTGTGCGTGTGTGTGTGTGTGTGTGTGTGTTCGTTTATATATGGGATTGTATTTCCTACATTTTTCAACCGATTTCAACCAAACTTCACAGGACTACGTAAAATTACTCGGCGGTGGTTTTGACAGCGCCAAAAATTGGAAAAACACAATTGTTTTTGCACAAAATCAATTTGAAAGCATGAGTAAGGGTATCGCACCCGGCTGGAAGTTACTGCCGGCTACTCAAACATCCGAAAACAGAACAAATGCCGTTAACTTCCGGTGACTCAGCGTTTTTTTTCCAGAGAACGATACACAAAAAGTAAAACAAATGAAACATAAACATGCACAAGTCCTCCTAACTAAAAATAATAACTGGAAACTACTTTAAATACTCATGGTATCAAAATGAAACCCATGTGTACAGTCAAAATGCGGAAGTTAATTTTTAGTCATCAACCAAAAGATATTGCCAACCGACTACGATGCTAACCGGAGCCAACATAAACACAGCCGATTTCTTCCACCAAGCAAGATAGCGATTGCTGTATGAGTCGTACGATTTTTGAATCAAGCACAGGCAACGCCAGGCCATTCTGCTAGTATATATTAAATAATGATCCTACAATTACTTAAATAGTATTTTCATATTTTCAACATCGGGTTAAACGATAAAATTATATAATTTTTAAATGAAATTCAATGAAATGTTCTCACGAATTTTCAGTGTTATATAACAACTGCTATATTTTAATCACCATAGAGTAACCTTTTTTGCGTCCTGGGTAAGACGATAAACTACATCCGACAGCAACGCCTCTGATTAGGAGATTTTGAGGAACGTGGAACCACCTCTTAATTACTGGTGTTCCCAGTCTCACCTTGACCCGGGGAGGTAGCACCTGTTAGGGTTCCAGCTATGGGCAAAGAGTTAACCCCAAACGCTATAACATTGTAAAAATAGGTTTTAATCACAGAAATACATTTTCGTAAAAAAGTATTACCAGCAATCAATTCTGAAGAGAAAAAATATTATTAGGTTGGTACAAAAATAATGACGTAATAATGTCGTTTTTTGACGAAATTTTAACGTCAAAAAACGACATTATTACGTCATTATTTTTGCACCAACCTAATACCAGCAACATATTATTACCTGCAATACATTTTGAAAAATATTACCAGCAATCAAAATGTTGTCGGCATTAAATAATTAATTGAGGTTGATATGCCGTAAAACAGGCCAAACTAAACGAACCTTTTTTTTTTACATTCGATCAATATGGCTGATGCCAGCCCCCAAGAGAGTAAATGCTTTCATGTTCTTTGTTCTCACGTCTTCTGACAGGAAGAGGAACAGTTCTATTGAATCAATTGCTGGGTTTGCTGCCATGCAAGTTGGTTTACTGTGTCGTCTAAGACAATTTTTCTTGCCGGAATCCATCTTACACATTTATACATCATTCATCTGTGCATTGAATACTGCTGACATATCTAGTCTGGTAATCATATTATTTTTTCTTTTCGTCGAATTCACCCCATGTAAGGCAGTAAAGCTACTAAGACACAAGGGGTTATTTGGTGTAAAAGAATTAGAAACGGAAACATTATTAATGAGCGAGAATAAAAAGAGGACAACAAATAGCGATTGACATTTCATTTATTTTATGTCGAGATTCTCAGCAAGATCCAAAGAAGGGTTTGTAATGTAGGTCCTGACATGGAATATTGACGTTAGTCACTTTCTCGCCACGCCATCTTCAATCGTCATAGATTTAAATTCAACGTCAATCGTCATCCTGAATCTGATCTTTTATCGTCCTTTCTCCTCACTAAAGTCTTCTCATTCTATTTCACTCCCAGTAACCCCTTGCGTCTTAGTGGCATTATCGCCATCTTCTGTCTTCCTGAAACCTGTTCTTTTATTGTCCTTGCTCCTCACTAAAGTCTTCTCATTCTCTTTCACCCCCAGTAACCCCTTGCGTCTTAGTGGCATTATCACCATCTTCTGTCTTCCTGAACCTTGTCCTTTCATTGTCCTTTCTCCTCACTAAAGTCTTCTCATTCTATTTCACTCCCAGTAAACCTTCACATATTCTACCTTCCTGAAACCTGATCTTTTATTGTCTTATCTTTCACTCCTAGTAACACCTTGCGTCTTCGTGGAATTATCGCCATCTTCTGTCTTCCTGAACCTGTTCTTTCATTGTCTTTTCTCCTCGCTAAAAGCCTCATATTCCCGTCTTCTCCCAGTCACCCACTAACGGTTTAGTGGCACTATCGCCTTGCTTAGAGTGAATTTTTTTTTTTTTTAAGTTACTTTAAATTAAAATAAAAAAAAAAGAAGTAAATTCAGGTTTAGTTGACAATAATTTATTTAGCAAAAAAAAATTCACTGGTTAACAATAAAACTTTGCAAACTTTACTGCCTCCCTCTGTTAATTACTTACCACTTTACGTATCAAGAGTTAGCATTTTTCATAAATGTGTTTATTGTTTCTTGAATATTTTTACACGTGTCTCCTAAATTCAGCTTAATAAAATGCTTTTATCCCATAGTACCTTATTCCACCAATTATAAATTTCTCATGATTTGGTTTTTTGAAGTATCTCTTTTCGTATTCTTTTTAACAATTGCAACTTGATAAATTATTGCAATGATGTTTCGAGTTTTGCCGTAAATTAATAATCATTTTTACTGTTACTTATATACTTTTAATAACTAGGTTTACCAATTCTTTTGTTGGTAAAAGTTTAAACCAAAACTTTTATTTCTGATGAACGTATTTCGATATTATCATCTCCCCTAAACCTTTCGTGTGTAAATGTTATGCTCGTTGAAATAGATTATGTTTCAGTATACTTCATTTTTTTTCGGTGTGTTGGAAGTCTGTTGCATGTAAAACGTATTTTAATTTATAAATAAATTAATTCATTGTTAATTCCTTTCTTATTAAAAATATTCTGTTATATATATATATATATATATATATATATATATATATATATATATAAAAAAAAAAGCTCAGAAACTGAGCTGCCTGACCCTCATCCGTCGAGTGACTCCATCATATATATATATTGAGATATTTTATGTTTATACATTCTTTTTATAGATACAAATATTTAAGTAAATGCTCTGTTTTTATAATAAATAGTATAAAACAACATTTACCGGCCTGAATGTCCGAGAAAATTTCGCAGAAAATATTCGTCCTCTGAGAGGATTCGAACTTGTATCCTATACAGAACCTTCATTTAACTGGACGTGCCTTAACCGATTTGGCTACAGGGGAGCGTTCGGTTAGCAAGGTCGAATTTACTGTCTTTAAACTTCAATCTTCAATGATTCTCTCACGTACATTCATATCTGCTCATGGCGTATCAAGTGTAAACAAATGACGTCACGCATTATGAAATGGACAAAGTCCGACAATTATTTTAAGACATTTTTATGTTTATATATATGAATTTATGTTATTTAAGTGTTTTTGAAATCATTTCACCGCAGCCGAAAGTAACAAATCCACAACGACACAAGTGAATTATTGAATGTGAAAGAATGAGAGAAAAAGAAAACATTATTAAGGGACAGAGGAATAAAATAAGAAGACAATTTTGTTTTAAATCAAAATTTATCAGAAAGTTTTACAAGCGAGAAATACAAAAGGAAAAACTGTCAGCGTATCAATTACAGTTCCGTCAACCAACGGTAAATTGAGGCGACCTATCTGCCAATCTGGTATTGTGCTTAAATTCGTAAAGTCGGACTATCAAAGCTCTTGAGAGCAGTCACCTTGAACATATTTATAGAAAAGGGACGGGAAAGCTATGTTACGTCTGTCGGTAAAATGACTGAAGCCGACATATCAGGTCAAGACCGATAAGATAGCAGATTTCCTCTTTGGATTTTATCAAAAATCTCTAAATATATAGCAAGAGCACCATACCAGATGTGGCAGCAAACTTCAATACAGGAAGGAATGCCAAATATGTTAGATAATTTTTGACGAGAAGAATTATATAGCAAGAGACAGTGAACCAACTTTCTTAGCAGTAGACCTAGCAATTAATTCAATATAATTTTCCCACTTCACGTTAGCCGGAGAAGACGCACAACGAGCGTCACTCTTTTGGTGGAATGTCCAGTATTAATTGGACAGAAGTTTATATTTTATAATACTGTAAAACAGATATAAAAACGACACCGCACAGCTTTTTCTATATTGCTGCTTCCATACATCAGGAAATTATCGTTTGTTACTCTTGAATAAACAGAATATTCGCTGCTTGTCAACATGCTAGTAGGAAAGCATCCATTGATAGCATCTGTCAGTGTTTACCTATGCCTTGTTTACATAATTTAACGCACGAACCTACTTTAAAGATAGTAGGGTAGGTTGCGGTGGCTCGTTTACTGTGGTTAAAAGCGGGTGTGGGTCACGCTGTGCACATTTCAACGTGCATCATGAATGCAGGCAAGACAAGATGGCTACGTGAGAAAGTCCGTTTTGGCGCGCACGGCTGGGCGCGTCATTCAACACGAGCTGCTTACACATCGTGTCAAGTTATTTGTGCGTGCACCGGGGAAATGGCTGGGCGAATAAGGCCTACTTCTATTTATGCAGTTTGCGGCAGAGTAAGTACTGAAGAAAATGCTTGTTGTGTCAAAAATAAAGGCGACGAACTGTAGAGACGTCGGAATAAGAAAAGAATAACAACGACGGAAAAGAAGTAAATTTATAAATTAAAGGATTAAAAAAAGAATGTTTTAAACATATATATATATATATATATATATATATATATATATATATATATATATAGAGAGAGAGAGAGAGAGAGAGAGATAGATAGATAGATAGATAGATAGATAGATAGATAGATAGATATCTTAGTCTCGGTGGGAGAAGCAAAAACAGACAGAAAAATGTAAATGAAAAGAATCGTGATTCACAGGGCTGTTTGGCAATGAAAGTGATCAAATACGGAGAAAAATATTCAGGTGAAAATAAACGTGATACGAATTGTTACATTTAACTGATTAAAAAAAAAAGAAGTGAAAATAGCTACTCTACTAGTGGAACGTTAAATTATCTAAAAATCCCTACATTTTTCTCATTCGATAGAAAAATAAATCCTATGAGAAAAAATAACATATATCTGAATTGTCTACCCTTTTTTTTTTTTTTATCACGGACCGGCTTCATACTGGACACAGTTTCCGCAAACCGGTAGTGGTACATATGTGTAATTGAGGTTCATTTCGATAAAGAGCTCAATAATAAAGAGAGCAATTTATTAAAGGGAAAAAAGTGTAAAATCTTTTGACTCACATATCTATTCCCCAATCCGACCACACCCTTGCGTATTTAGTTTCCCTGAATCAATCCCTATTACAAATTTACCATATCTATATCAACTCCCCATAATGTAGAATCACTAAGAATACTGATTTTAATACCCAGAAACTAGAGAGTTCCATCTGGAATTGATGGGAGACAATGGCGCTGAAAGTGTTTTTCTTATGTCTAGTCTTCTTTGTTGTTTTATTTTCGTTATCGTCACTGTAGAAAACCCCTCTTCATAAAGATATAATGTTGGAGAAAGAAAGCAGAGTTTTCAGTCATTTTGTGGCGATATTAGGATACTCTGTCTTGATTTTCATCCAGAATGCAATTGTACTTTAAAGTTGTTTCAAATATAATTTTTAGGTCACTATCATTTGCAATGGCAAGAAGCTGATCTTCTATCAGGGCTACAGTTGATTAACCTGGCTTGTTCACAAATAGATCGCGGTTCATTTCTAAGGGTAACACCTGGTCTTATTAATTATATATGACTTAATGTTACCTTGTTTTTTTGTTTGTTTTCGTCAAGTGTTTCGAATTTACTACACTGAATGCATCATAAAAATACAGTATCTAGAATTAGTAAAAACTGGACACTTTAAATACCTCGGCGTATGAATCGGCTATAGCAAATTAAGTATAGGAAAAAAAGAAATTGAACATAGAATAGGTTGTTTCAGGCGTAGTTTTACCCAACACAGTAAACTGCAAAACATCAACCTGAAAACCTGTGTCATATTCTTAAATAGCCACGCCCGATCGAAGCATTCATAATAGATCATAATAGATCACCCTAAGATCAATGGTGAAAAAAGGCTTGGTGTGCGTAAAGCCGGGGGTGGGAATTTGAACGTAGTGGACTGGCGCTACAGGATCACAAACAAAGAACTGTATCGAATAACAGAAACCACATCGCCTGAGGACTACCAACAGCAGCAACAACTGAAATGGATAGCACATGGAACTCGAAGAGAAAATAATGATATGATCAAGATGTTAATATTCCATACCAGTTTAAGTAAAAGGTTTGAAAGGAAGTTCTCCACCATGATTACTGAGAAAGAGTGATAAAAGTTATTGGACTTGAGAAATATGATATCCTAAAAATTGTTTTAAGAGAAAGATTTCATAAATTTCTACAGAGAACTACTGGCTGCTCGGCCAATGAATGCTAAATGATTCCTTATGAGAAAACGGCTAATATTACTATTACCACTAGAGATGTGTACAGATACTACACTTTGATCCCAGCCCGATGGCCATGGAGTGAATAAAAGCGTTACGGGTAGCACTGGCTGCTCGGTCAATGTTTTCCTTATGTTGTGAAAACGTATTTCTAAAATTTGAGTATTTTGAATGAAAAACGAAAAGAATTTTATTTTGATCTAAAACTTATATGTACGTTTGTCGAGCATTAATCTTACTAGAAAAGGGGAAATATTACACAACATCGCCCACGTGACGACGACGTGATCATATTTAAACGGAACGCTGATCTTATAAAAGATTTCAGTTATCTGTTTGGATTGGTATTGCTTTTATGTCCATCGTCTTTTTCATGATGAATTGTATATGGTCTATGTTAATTATGTTTTATGAATATGTCCTGAAGATGGTCTATTAGACCGAAACGTCCGACGTTGACATTAAACATTAAAAGAGCATAATCGCATATTAGGATTTTTGTTTGTTTTTTCAGTATATTTTTCTTCATACTGTCGGATCTATATCCATATATTTGCTTACACATATATATATATATATATATATATATATATATATACTTTCTCTAAATTCTGTTTTGATTTCCGGAGTTGTTTTTCTGTTTTCATTTTTGAATTTGTAGGTCTGATGATTTGGATCGTATTTACGATTCCAATGGAATAAATTATGACCATGGAATATTAGCGTTTAAGCCTTTTTATTATATATATATATATATATATATATATATATATATATATATATATATATATATATAATCCCTATTTTTTATATAAACATTTAAAGTGTTGTAACTTAAATATACTATTAGAAATGCTAGAAGTGCTTTTGAATTGTACTCAACTCTCACCATTATTTGTGCAGTCAAAGAGTGTTTTAAAAATTGTCTTTCCTGTCTTATCTTGGTTAAAACAGAAAAAGCAATTTTTAATTTACACACAAAAACAAACTAAACTTTTGGTCTGATAGATAGATTTAAACAGACAGGGATAGATACATAGATCTCAAGATAGAGAAATAGATATGAACGGATATAGATTTGAATATACTTCGATATATATATATATATATAAGATGTTTATACCTTATTTTTATAGATACAAATATTTATGTAAATGCTTTGTTTATAATAAACAGTATTAACAACATTTACCAGCCTGAATGTCCGAGAAATTTTCATAGAAAATATGCGTCCTCCGACAGGAATCAAACCTGTATCCTATACGGAACCGTCATATAACCTAACGTGACTTAACTGACTGAGCCACAGAGAAGCGTTCGGTTTACAAGATCGATTTTACTGTTTTTAAACACAATTCTCGATGATTTTCTCTCATTCATTCATATCTGCTAAATGCGTATCCAAATGTAAACAAATGACGTCATATTTTGTCCATTTCATAATATATATATATATATATATATATATATATATATATATATATATATATATATATATATATATATTTCTATACATTTATATATATATATTTATAAATATATATAAATATTTATGTATAGAGAGGGTCTATATTTATATATATTTATCTCTCTCTCTCTCTCTCTATATATATATATATATATATATATATATATATACACATATATATATATATATATATATATATATATATATATGTACACAGATATATATATATATATATATATATATATATATATATATATATATATATATATATATATATATATATATGTACACAGATAGAGAGAGATTTAAATGTTATGAGAAGAAAGTAAAATAATCATTCCCAGCATAAAATAATAATCTATTTCCTATATTTTTTCGATTACTAAAAGATTTTAACTTCATAAATCTGCCACATTTGTTTATTTATTATTATTATTATTATTATATTATTATTATTATTATTATTATTCAGTGTAAAAAAAAAATGAAAAGTAAAGCAACTCTTGTCCTTTTCTCGGGGTTCAACAGATGACGCATAATCGACCCAACCCAGATAGGTATCTGACAAATGTAGTGACGCACCCTGAGGATTTAAAAAAAAACTAAAACGAACAGAGGCACGCCCTACCGTCTGGTCTCTAAACTGCTCCACCTACAGGATGTCAGTTTTCTCTTATTTCAACTGGACAAAAACAACTTGTTTTATTCTCGGAAATTTTTTTTTTCTTTCTCTTTTTTTAACTACAATTTTTTTTTTCTTCATTTTCATCCATTTGTTTTTTTCTCCGTAAGTTGGTTAATATTTCCATTCCTTTTATTATGCAATAAAAGCATTTTTTTTTTGTCCGCCGACATCTCATTTGTGAGTCATTTCTTGGTTACTTTACAGTTCCTCCTTTCTCTTCAAGTTGTTTTTGCTTTACTACTCCGATTGCAATGGACTTCCTTTTTTTTTGTTTTTGTTTAAGGTGTTTTCGTTTTTTGTTACTTCACCATCCGTTTTCGTTCTTTTTTTCTTCACCCTCCGTTTTTGTTCTTTATTTCTCAATCTTTCATTTCTTCATCCCTTATTCACTTTTGATTTCTTTCAGCCATTTTTTCGTGTTCCTGGCTTTACCCAGACCATTACCATTTGACACTTTGAAAGAAAAACTATAAAAAAAAATTTGAAAGGCAGTGATAGTTTTGTAGCAATACCTAAACGACAGTTAACTAGCCACATAGTTAGATCAAGAGAAAGGGAGTGAGAGACAGGGAAAGCGATACGGAGAAAGAGAGAAAAGAACAGGCTTATAAAGAAAGACAGGTAGAGAGACATTTAAAGAACGATAGATAGATAGATAGATAGATAGATAGATAGATAGATAGATAGATATGAACAGACTCAGATAGATAGATATGAACAGACTCAGATAGATAGATAGATAGATAGATAGATAGATAGATAAATAGATAGATAGATAGATAGATAGATAGATATGAACAGACTCAGATAGATAGATAGATAGATAGATAGATAGATAGATAGATAGATAGATAGATATGAACAGACTCAGATAGATAGATAGATAGATAGATAGATAGATAGATAGATAGAACAGACTCAGATAGATAGATAGATAGATAGATAGATAGATAGATAGATAGATGAATGAACAGACTCAGATAGATAGATAGATAGATAGATAGATAGATAGATAGATAGATAGATAGATATGAATATGAACAGACTCAGATAGATAGATAGATAGAATAGACTAGATAGATAGATAGATATGAGATAGATGGATAGATAGATAGATAGATAGAACAGACTCAGATAGATAGATAGATAGATAGATAGATAGATAGATAGATAGATAGATATGATAGATAGATAGATAGATAGATAGATAGATAGATAGATAGATAGATAGATAGATATGAACAGACTCAGATAGATAGATACGAACAGACTGACAGACAGAGAACGAAAGAATGAAGGAAAAAAAAAGACAAGGAATGAAGAATAATGTCAATTCTTCAAATCTTATCGACAAGTTCAATTTTTCTGGCAAATCGGCTTCTCTTGTCAGAGAGCAAAAATACGTTTCTCTTTTTCCCGCTTTTATTTTCTCTTGTTTTCCTGTTATTTTTCCATCTTTTAAGTTTTCTAACTTTTACAATTCGTATCACCGCCAGCCAATTTAGACAGAGAATAACAATATTCTGCCTTTCGGCGACTTGGAACTCTTCTAAGTAGAGGCGTTAACATCTTGAGATATTCAACATTAAAAAAAAAAACAACAACAAAAGAAACATACATATATATGTATCTAGACGCAAACAGTTTCATACGCGCACACACACACACATGCCTACATGCTAACATAAACACACATTCAAAGATACTAGCACAAACATGCACAGATAGATATGAAGAGACTGAGATAGAAAGAAAGAAAAATAGATAAAGAATATATATATATATATATATATACATATACATATATATATATATATATATATATATATATATATATATATACATATATATATATATATATATATATATATATATATATATATATATATATATATATATATATATATATATATATATATATATATAGATAGATATGAATGCATATCTAACCATATATTAAGGGAGCGGAGCGAAATTTGAGGGAAATTTCAATGGCGCGGAATAAATAAATGTAGAAGGTTATTGATCAATTAATTTGTTTTTACGGTTTATCAACACTTTGTGGGTTAATTAAAGCCAAAACATTATGGATTTTAATCATATCTGCGAGTGAATATCGGATGAGCTTTTAGATCTTGCAATGATTTTTACAGATAGAAGTCTTACTATTTAACCCATGGCTAGTGGGGAGAAGGGAGATATTCATACTTTCCAGAATGTAATAATTTTGTCTTCCCCTTCCGTGTCTGAATATCATGAGAACATTAGCTGGTAATGCTTGTACGCAGTACTTTTTATGAGATTAGTGTAGGTATACTAAAGAGATACAGTTTCTCCCTTACTCCACTTAATTTTTAGATGTACGCCCTGGAAACAAACTTAATTAGCTAAATTATATATATATATATATTCATGAATTATTCACACAAAAACTAATGCAAAGGTTAATGATTTAATTGGCGAGAAATCCATCATCGCAAACAATTCAAATAATATACAAAAACCTCCGAATCTGTTATGAATGAAAAGATCCTTGCTTATATAAATTTCTGCAGTATTAGTTCTTATTTTTACTACAAGATTTCGTCTGTTCCTACAGACATCTTCAGGTATGGAATAGATGTTGTTCTTGTTTTTTCTCTTAGTAATAAGAGGACAACGAAAATATATGTATTGTTGTATCCGAAAATGCTATTGGAAATGAGTTATTGTTTTTTGGAGCGTGCAGAGCAACGCTGAGTTTGATTTTAAATTTTTTACAGTTGTGCGTTCATGTACAAATATGGTGATAAACGAATTTTTTACTGGTAAATTTTCTGTCAAAGTGGCATGAACTATATTGTTCAATAATTACAGTAATGTCGCACTTATTATCCAAAAGTCGCACTTGGATCAGTTATTTTAATTTCGATAAACGTGCAATCAATTTACAAATTCATGAATTATTCACACAAAAACAAATGCAAAGGTTAATGATTTAATTGGCGAGAAATCCATCGTCGCAAACAATTCAAATAATATACAAAAACCTCCGAATACGTTATATATATATTACTAAATATTGACTATTTATGTTCTTGTTCGCCGATTGAGCACTATGTAAAAAAGTGAATTTTTAAAGGCTACTGCTGTTTAATTCAACGCTCTTCGTACGAACTCTGCGGTATGTCGGCACGTATGACGTTTATATATCACGTATACAATGCGTTAAATAATGCGCCGATAGACTAAGGGTAAGTGTCTCTGACTTATGTCAAATCGATCGAGTTTCGCTCCGGACTTAAAGCAATCGGATATCTAGCCACACTAATGAGCTATGTTACTATCTGTCTGTGGATGACTATATATATATATATATATATATATATATATATATATATATATATATATATTCTAAATTAATTGACTTAAAATATGTTTTTTTTCGCTACACAGTTCTAACCATGTTTCAAAAATGGAAGCTAAAAGCCCCGAATTTAATTTTGTAATTAAATTAAAGACATTAGTTCCATTTCATCCTCAAGCGAATTTACAATGAATCATTCATACAAAAATTCAATTAGTAAAGTTAATGATATAAAATGGCGAAATCCCTTCGCTAACTAAATTTTAAAGATGCATTAACGCACTAGCCACTCGATGAATGTTGTAATTTTAGTTTTTCTTTTGTTTGTTTTTTTAGTTTTTGCTTTTAATTATAAACTGTATTAGGTCTTCCTTAAATATGCAAGTACTTTCGACGGGTCCTCCGGTCATCATCAGGCGTGGAAACTATTTTCTTTTTGGTAAAATTCATGTAGCATCCGAAACGGAAAAATATAATCCAAATCGAAATATGTTCTTTTGAAATGTGTTTTTGATAATAGATATAAACTTGTGGAACGGGCAGTCGCAATACTAATGCTGAATTTTTGAAACTTTAACTGAGAGAATGTTTTACTAATATGGCAATTTAAGATTTTTTTGTTGTTGTTGTTGGAGTTTATCAGTCACGTAATGCCTCAGGTGTTATCCTGAAAATGTGAACGTTGGATCAGTTCTTTTAAGTCAAATATCTGGTGCAGTTTATTTTATATGACAAGGAATCATTCATACAAAGTAAATTAATAAAGTGAATGACATAAAATGGCGAAATCATATATATATATATATATATATATATATATATATATATATATATATGTGTGTGTGTGTGTGTGTGTGTGTCTGTGTATTATGACAGTTGGATGCGTACTGCTTATGAGTCCCAGATATAGGACGAAACGACCGTCAAGTGCTTTCTGCATTCTGTTGAGGTTTCTTCTAGACTCGATGAATTACTTAATATATATATATATATATATATATATATATATCATATACACACACACGTATACATACACACGTACACATATACACACACATAAAAGTGAACATAGAAGTCAACACCTAGGCGACAGTCTGTTTCATGCTAGATGCACTCGTCAGGCCTGACGATTGCATCTAGCATGAAACAGACTGTCACCTGTAAGTGTTGACTTCTATGTTTACTTTTATATTTACAAACGCTCTATCTCTGATATTGAGCACTTTATCCCATAAATATAGGCCAAGACTATATTTCTTCATATATATATATATATATATATATATATATATATAATATATGAGCACTATGGATGAACAGTATTTTAATGCATATATTATGTTTTCTAGCGATGGATGTCGTCAATAATCGCATTAATACTTCTGATTGATTCTATGTGTGATTATTTCTTCGTATATATATATATATATATATATATATATATATATATATATATATATATATATGGTGCGTCAAAAGTAACGTCCTTTCTGGTGTGCAAACTGAATTCTGGCCGAGTGTTGGAAATCGGAATGATATTTACATTCAAGAGGATAACGCGCCACCCTGGCAATTGTTAATGCGACGACGTGGAACAATTGAGTGGTCATCACGATTACTAGACCTAAACATTTTCTTGTGTGATGTGCTGAAAGATCTTGTTTACGCACTTGTCGGCTCAAACCGAAAATACCTCCTGAATTAAAACAGGCAATTTAGGATACATTCACTGAAATTAATGTAGAAATGTGTCAAATGATTTGTAAAAGCGTTGCTAATAGATTACAGCGTTGTAGTGAACATGAAAGGGAACATATTGAACATGTCAAATAGTTTGGTAATCATAACAGATCAGGCTGGACACTTAGACGTGATGCCATGGTTAACAACCATAGATTACAGCGTTGTAGTGAACATGAAAGGGAACATATTGAACATGTCAAATAGTTTGGTAATCATAACAGATCAGGCTGGACACTTTAGACGTGATGCCATGGTTAACAACCATAGATTACAGCGTTGTAGTGAACATGAAAGGAACATATTGAACATGTCAAATAGTTTGGTAATCATAACAGATCAGGCTGGACACTTAGACGTGATGCCATGGTTAACAACCATAGATTACAGCGTTGTAGTGAACATGAAAGGGAACATATTGAACATGTCAAATAGTTTGGTAATCATAACAGATCAGGCTGGACACTTAGACGTGATGCCATGGTTAACAACCATAGATTACAGCGTTGTAGTGAACATGAAAGGGAAAACATATTGAACATGTCAAATAGTTTGGATAATCATAACAGATCAGGCTGGACACTTAGACGTGATGCCATGGTTAACAAACATAGATTACAGCGTTGTAGTGAACATGAAAGGGAACATATTGAACATGTCAAATAGTTTGGTAATCATAACAGATCAGGCTGGACACTTAGACGTGATGCCATGGTTAACAACCATAGATTACAGCGTTGTAGTGAACATGAAAGGGAACATATTGAACATGTCAAATAGTTTGGTAATCATAACAGATCAGGCTGGACACTTAGACGTGATGCCATGGTTAACAAACCATAGATTACAGCGTTGTAGTGAATATGAAAGGAACATATTGAACATGTCAAATAGTTTGGTAATCATAACAGATCAGGCTGGACACTTAGACGTGATGCCATGGTTAACAACCATAGATTACAGCGTTGTAGTGAATATGTTTGAACATGTCAAATAGTTTGGTAATCATAACAGATCAGGCTGGACACAGACGTGATGCCATGGTTAACAACCATGATTACAACGTTGTAGTGAACATGAAAGGAACATATTGAACATGTCAAATAGTTTGGTAATCATAACAGATCAGGCTGGACACTTAGACGTGATGCCATGGTTAACAACCATAGATTACAGCGTTGTAGTGAACATGAAAGGAACATATTGAACATGTCAAATAGTTTGGTAATCATAACAGATCAGGCTGACACTTAGACGTGATGCCATGGTTAACAACCATAGATTACAGCGTTGTAGTGAATATGAAAGGACTGAACATGTCAAATAGTTTGGTAATCATAACAGATCAGGCTGACACTTAGACGATGCCATGGTTAACAAACATAGATTACAGCGTTGTAGTGAACATGAAAGGGAACATATTGAACATGTCAAATAGTTTGGTAATCATAACAGATCAGGCTGGACACTTAGACGTGATGCCATGGTTAACAACCATAGATTACAGCGTTGTAGTGAACATGAAAGGGAACATATTGAACATGTCAAATAGTTTGGTAATCATAACAGATCAGGCTGGACACTTAGACGTGATGCCATGGTTAACAACCATATTTTGCTAGATCAGTTACGACTGACTAGTGAGTTCCATCCACACCGATTACTCTGTGCTTTTGGCCTTGTGCCACATCTACAGTACGCTTAGGAAATTACCGTAAAAATCATGGTGTTATATGTTAATACTTATAATTTTACTTAAACTTCTGTATGGTCCTGGGTATGACGATAAATTACATCCACGTTCTGGGTCAGACGATAAACTACGTCCAGCAGCAAGGCCTCTGATCAGGAGGTTTTGAGGAGCGTGGAACCACCTCTTAATTCCTGGTGTTCCCAGGTACACCCTGACCCGGGGTGGTAGCACCTGTTAGGGTCTCAGCTATGAGCAAATAGTTAACCCCGAAACTGAGGTAAGAAGCATTATAAAAGCGTTAAGATGTGTTTTAATACCAGAGATACTTAGTGATATGTCTCGGAAAGGGATATATTTGTTCGAAGTAGTAAAGTGGTTGTTGACTACTGTAACCGGGTAGGACAATCTAGCAGGTAACCGTAATGGACTGGTCCTCGTCGTAGTGGTAGGCAATAGGCGTAGGCAATAGGCGAAGACAATAGGCGTAGTCCATGTACTTTCACATCAGTCTGTATTTATGGCTGACACCAGACAATCATATTACTGTGAGGGGAAGCCCAGGTGTATGCATATTCATTACATCATTTTGTAAAAGAATTTTTACCAGAAATAAATTTTTGAAGAAAAAAAAAACTATTACCAGCAATATATTTTTGAAACAAAATATTACCAGCAATACGTTTTTGAAAAAAATATATTACCAGCAATACATGTTTTAAAATAATATTACCAGCTATACATTTTTAAACAAAAAATATTACTAAAACTAGATTTTTGACAAAACAAAATATTACCAGGAAAAAAGTTGTCGGCATTAAATAACCCAATGAGGTCGATATACCGTAAAACACAACAAACCAAACTAAACTGCTGTAATTACTTTTTGTTCAGTAAAAGTTCAATAAAAGAAACTCCATTATTTTTGCCGCGACCTGTATTTATAGAAACTGTGATGTACAACTTTATATGTCACACGAATAGTGGCAAAGCTAATGAAAAAAAATGTTTGGTTTGTTTTGTTTTACGGTATACCAACCCCAATGGGTTATTTAATACCGACAAGGATTTTATTGCTGGTAATATTTTTTTTCCAAAAATGTATTACTGGTAAATTTGTTTTTCCAAAAAAGTATTGCTGGTATCGATACCTATTTTTATTCTTTCATAGAGTTTTAACCCCTTTTGGGTGGGGATAACTATTTGCCCATAGCTGGGTGGGACCCTGACAGGGGATACCACCCCGGGTCAGAGTGGTCCTGGGAACGCCAGCAATTCTACGCTCCTCAAAACCTTCTGATCAAAAGCCTTGCTGCCGGATGTAATTTATCGTCATACCCAGGACTGATGACAAAATGTAAAAAATCCTGTAACGTGTTTCGTCTTTCATTGATACTGTTTTTTGTGGGTTTTTTTTTTTTTGGTTTTTTTATCGATGATAGCCTATTCAGGATAGTAAGGGAAATACAATAATCGTCGATTTCATTTCTACATCGAGGAAAGGCTGACGTTATATGAAGTCTCAACTTTAAATTTGGATTTAAAATTGTTGGTGTTCGTTGTAATTAGAAGACTAAACTAGCCGACCTGATTCGGATTTTTTCCCGCTTTTTTTGGGGGCATTTAAGACGATATTTTTTTTTAAAAATATCCCATATTTTAATAGCAGGAGTTTTGCTAGGAAAGGAAATGCGGTTCATAATCCTGGACGTCAATTTACCGAGAAAGACTTTAAAATTAATATACTTCCAATATATTTTTGCCTTGATAAATCATTTTATCCTTTAATTAAAACTGAATTCATTAAGTCAAAATCTGGGCCAGACACATTATGACAAACGATTCATATATTGAGTGCACTATTTCTTGAAAGATTGCTTTAGTTTGCATATATTCTTTTAATTAAATTTCTAGAATTTCATCTATTCACCCAGCTATAGGTTAAATAATAGAATTTTTATCTTTAAATATCGTGGTTCCGTTCTAAAAATTGTTAAATCAATATTCAGCCCCCCACCCCCAAATATTATTTTATTCAGTGCATAACCATATTTGTGTAGAAGCACAATTTATTTATCAAACAGTATATTGAATATTCGAGAAATATTATTAAATGAAATTCTGTGCTTTACGGCATTACTCAGACAGGAGATGATTTTTCTTAATATTCAGGGCGGTTGACGAAAATACATAAATTTACTGTTTAATAAATGAACAGAGCGTCTATTCAAACGTGATTATCCAGTAAAAACTATTCGGAATCTCCTGCAACTCTTCTGGAAGGTTTCCTTGTACATGTTGGTGAATGCTGCCTTCAGTTCATCTTTGGTGTTACAATGATTTTTGTTGGTCTCTCGCACAAATAGGCCCCCGACATAATAATCAAGGGAGTTGCAGTTTATGGAGCTAGGCGGCCGAAGGTAAGGTTGAAGCGATCGCAGATCTTGTCTGACAGCCAATGATTGGGTTCTTCTGCTTGTGTGGTATGGTGCAGAAACCTGATGCTAGACACAATGTCTTCCGGTAACCACCTTTTTAACCCAGGGAAGCACTACCTTCTGAAGGCACTTGATGTAGGCCGCCGTGTTGGGTCTCAGTCTATGTGGGAAAATGAATGGAGACATAATGTCGTTATCATTAGTGATCACTCCATACACATTCGTAATCACTATTAGACTCATCCAACTCTTTCCGAATCCTTTGCACTATACTCAGATTGACACCCAAATGCTTGTATTCGAGATTCCGGCGTGAATGCCAAGCAGTACAGCATGCCATTTTCTAAATTTCTACCAGTATGATTTACGTCATGGAGTTCTTTTTGTCACAAACGGTGCCCAACTGAAGATACTATCCTGTGCAGTCAACAAAATCAAAAACAACGCGCATGCGCGAAATCAAAAATATAAATGGCAACAATTAACCCATTGCACACTAATATTTTGCTTTTGAAATTTTTTTAAAAATTATTTAATGACTATTCACTTATGATTCAACTTAAGAGGTTACATCGTAGAACAAAAACGAAAACTATTATGTAGCGTTTTTAACATGTTCTTCTTTTAATATCTAAAATAAAATAGTAATAATAATAATTATATATATATATGTAAATATTCGTGAATATATATATATATATATATATATATATATATATATATGAAATGGACAAAGTCCTACAATTATTTTAAGACATTTTTATGTTTATACATTCTTTTTTATAGAGACATATATTTAAGTAAATGCTCCGTTTATTATAAACAGAGCATTTACTGAAATATTTCTATCTATAAAAAATAATGTATAAACATAAAATGTCTAATATATATATATATATATATATATATATATATATATATATATATATATTATATTCGTGAAAAAGAACACCATGAAAAAGAACACCATGATACAATTGAAAATGGCCTGATGATTGCGTCTAGCATAAAACAGCCTGTCGCCTCTGAGTGTTGACTTCAATGTTAACATTTATATTTATATTTACATATGCTCTATCTCTGATATTGAGCACTTTATCCCATAAATATAACACACCTTAAAACTATATTTCTTCATATAATATATATATATATATATATATATATATATATATATATATATATATATATTGGCTCTGATTTTTATACATTGCATCAAGCAGTGCCTTTTTATTGTCCTTTTTTATGTGCCTTTTTTATATGAGTAGACAATTTCGTCTATTGCATTCTGTGATAAAGTGAAAACAGGGACAATAAAAGGCACTGCTTAATGCAATGTATAAAAATCAGAGCCAACCAATATATATATATATATATATATATATATATATATATATATATATATAAGAATTCGCCATTTTATATCATTAACTTTAATAATTTACTTTTTTATGAATGATTCATTGTAATATAAATTAAACTGCACCACATATTTCATTTAAAAGAATTGAACCGATATGCAATTTTTGGGGATAACAACTGAGACATTATTCGACTTATTGAACTATTTACTTCAAGCCACGTTGACTGATAAACCCATACAACAAAATATTCATCAACATATATATATATAGTTGTTTTCGCTCTCTTCCCCACTCAATATATATATATATGTGTGTGTATGTGTGTATGTGTGTGTTTGTCTGTGTGTGTGTGTGTGTGAAAATATATAGAAAATAGGAAAGAACTCGTTTAGTAAATAATCCAAAGTTCTTTAGTATTTTTGTTATTATTTTTAAAAAACAGTTCTCGATACAAAAGTAGAGCCTAAATATAATTATTTATTTAAAAATATGATTCCATCGCTACATAAGTGTTCTCATGTTTCAAAACAAGAGCCGAAAATTTCAATATAATTATTTGAATTAAATTGAATTAAAGTACCAAGCTCTGTTCCGTCTTCAAGCGAATTTTTTTGGAGAATAACTAATTCTTGAAATTTACGCGTTTTATAAGCATATTCATTATTAGAATTAAAATTACTATGGTAACGGCTAGAGCAATTTTTTTTTTTATTTTTAAAAGGGTTGTAAGGGTTAATAATTTGTATCAATATCTCAGTTACATTCACAGATGTCAAGTCAGGGTAAGGTTGGGGTGTCTGAATTTAAAGCGGAAGAAGACATTGTCTAGTCTGGTTAAGTGTCTGTGGAGATTTTTTATTTTATTTTATTTTCCCCTGAAAGGGTTTTGTGTATACAAAAAAAAACTGTCATAATTCGCTAACATTTGTTTTGCTTTTTTGGACGACTTCATATAGGCTTTTTTTTTTTTTTTATTTATTGGGTAGGGCATTTAAACTTTTAATTTAGACTATGGAGTTTAAAATTTGTATCTATTATTTTATTGTTTGTTTGTTTTTTATGCTAATTATTCAATGCGAAAATTTGATGATGTCGGCAAAAAACCGTTAACTCATGTCTATTGTTTAATAAGTTTTCATAATTTAGAAAACTGATAATGTGTAGTTTTTCATGTAGGCATAAAGGCATGGGTCATCCCTAGTTTTACAACTTCTAGTTTTGTTTATAATTTTCCATTTTACTTTTGGTGTTTTATTCATTTCCTTCAAATACCAGAAATATTTAGATAGAGATGTCTGATTTCTTTTATTAATATTGTTGAAGGAGCACTTATGCTGCCTCCATCTGGTTTTAAATTCATTCTTCGTAGACCCAATGTATATCAGATTAGTATTAGGACTCTCAATGGATGAGATAGTACATTGGTATACCACAGATTTTACGCGGCATATATTTTCCAATGGGCAGTCTTCTGGGTTTCTACAATCACATAATTTTTCATTATTTTTGTCTAATTTAAGAAGGGTATACCAAATGATTTTTCTTTTCCTGTTTTTCTTCTGGTTAGTACAATTGTTTCTATAATTGATGTTAGCATTTTTGTATCCACTATTTTTAGTTTACTGTGTTGTTGGAATATTTCTTTATTAGCGAAGTTAATGCCGATTCTATTCTCTAGTGATGAGGGTATATACTTAATTATGGATGGAGAGTGGTTTGACTTAAGGTGTATATACAAGGGGTTAGTGTCAGGTTTTCTATAAGGTAGGTACGTGTTGTTTATTAAATCTAGAGTTACGTCGAGGAAGTTTACCCTTTTAATTTAGTACAGACTGTTGTTTTTACATTTAGATTTCTAAATTTACTATATATAATCTTTCTAATTTTCTCTATTTTAAAATTAGTGGAACTCCTCACTACCATGAGCCCGTCATCTCTGTACAGACCGATGTCCTTAATATCTAATTCTAATTCATATAATTTATTTCACCAAAATCCTTTTTAAAGGACTCCGGATCATCAGGTAACACTTCTATCTTTTACATAATTTTGTTAAAACAAAACTACAGCCTCTTTCGATTCACTTTCCTCTCCCCCTCTCTCTTTGCCGTAACACTCATTTGGATATATCGGTATCACCGTCGTCTGTCTCCTCTCTCTCTTTTCTTTTTCTTTTCTCCCCTCCCATTCAAACATATCATTTCCGTTAAGTTAACCATCTAAATAGGTCATGGTTCGGTCACTCTTCCTACCCCAATATAAAGCATGCTTAAGAGAGATATGAAATTAACCCCTCCCTATACTCTACCTTGTCTCTTTACCTACCACTCTCACCCCCCACTGTTAAATTACAAAAATTACACTACCCATCAATTTCTAATCCCATTTTTCCTTTCAATTCGTTGTTGGAAGTGTTACCTGATGATCCGGAGTCCTTTAATAAGGATTTTGGTGAAATAAATTATCGTAATGGTACCTTAAAGTGGTCTGTTTTTCATTAAATATTAGCTCTGTATTCACATTGAGCTCTCAGGATTCCATCCTCCTTGGAATTACCCATTCGGTTTACCAAGTTCTTCAGAACTTATATATATATATATATATATATATATGTTACCAGTATTACTCGCTTGAAAAACCTCGGATGACTCAACTTGTCGACACCAGGAGGCAAATTGGTACTCGAGGAAAAAATTGGAAGTAAAAAAAAAGAACTAAAAACATCACAACAAGGCGAAACAAATTGTCAAGTGTCTTAAGTCCTTAGTCCAGAGCGAAAAAAAAACTAAGCGATTATAAAGACAACTAAAACGTAAAGGGTTCAATACGCGAACTTCTGCCATTTACTTTTATAGCCAGTTTACCCTGAAGATCCGTTTAGTTGAAACCTAGGTAGGTTTGCCGGGCTCCTTAGTATTTATTGTAGTATATATATATATATATATATATATATATATATATATATATATATATATATATATAGCGTTTCACCCCAAGCAAGGCGGGAAGCCACTAGGACGCAAGGGGTTACAGAAAATTTGAAGCAAGATCAGATAGGTATGATAGAGGAAAGGCTGAGGAGAAGGATAGTGGATAGATCAAGACAACTGGAGATGTCGATTGACTATACATTTGAATAGTTGGAGATTATAGCTCTCAGGGAAACTGGAATAGTATGTTTCATAATTATATATATATTTGTTTCTAAATATGTATACATTTAATTTTTTATTTGCGTTTTAACTTTTTCTTAATCTCTCTCTTTTTTTTCTCAGTATATATATATATATATATATATATATATATATATATATATATATATATATATATATATATATGTGTGTGTGTTGTTTTTCACGTGTTTGTATGTGCGTTTTTATAAGCCTATGTATTTTTAAGAGAGAGAAAGAGAGACACCCAGAGACTACCAAGGCTGTGGAGATTACATCTGGATAAACCCACAAGGTTTCACTTGATATTCTGGCTTTCCAAGAGATACGAAATTGCTGAAGTTGGTATTTTCGTTTTTGTCTTTGTTTTTATTTCTCCTGCTTCGGATTATCGCCATACCCAACCCTAATGTTTTCTTTCCTTTTCTTTTTATTGAATCCAACATAAATTGCAATCTTAAATAAATGTCTTACTTTTAAAGAAAAAAAAATCGATATTATTCTTTGAAGGTTAAAAAAGTGGGACTATTTGCTTTTAATTTAAATTTAATGGGAAAAATACTAACGTAAATAGAGAATAACCAAATCCTTACATACACCTACCTTTATATAGCTACAAACATTCACACACACACGCACACACACATATATATATATACTATTATATGTTCACAATATGTTAATTATATGTTCACATACTGATGCATTATTCTTCGTTTATCTATAAATATTTTTATATATAAGGGTGTTTCATTAAGACGGATCAAAGTCAGCAGTAAATAAATCAGTGTTATTGGTGAAAATTTATTTATTTCTCTATTGGATAATGTTATTTAAGTCATGGCAATTATGTGTGAAAAATAATATCGCCCAAATGTTCGCTAAGGTTTCGGCGGCACACCTCCACTCGATGGTCAACATTTTTGATGACGTTTCTGTATAGTTGCTCTTCGATCTCACCAATATGCCTTATTATCTCATCCTTATGCTGTCGAATTGTTGTTGGCTTGTTGGCATAGACCTTACTTTTGAGATGACCCCAAAGGAAGGAATCTAAAGGCGTCAAGTCGCACGATTTTGGTTGTCAATTGACTTCGCTGTTTCGAGAGATGATGCGACTTGGGAACTTCTCATCGCATTTCCGTTTGAACATCCATTTTTGTAATAGGCTTCGATAACTTTAATACGTTCTTTCATTTTTAATCTTTCTATGGTTGAAATTAAGTTGTTAAATCTGAAAGAAAAATCATTAAACTTAATTCACATTTAAAATCGGCCCAATTTATTGGAACACCCTTACATGTGAGATAACGTATATATTTTTATATATCAAGTACAATATTGGGGAAAAATGTATGACAATATGAAAAAAGTTTTCGTGTGAGACGTTTCGACCTTTACGACTTCATCGGACTAAATTTGTTAGGTTGGTGTAACTGAACATGGGCACGAACGAGGCATCCTGGGATTTTAAAAAAAATTTTTTAACTAATAACATTTTTTAAATCTGATTTCATTTAGATTCTTTTTCTTTTTGTTTCCATCACTTTTGTTATTAGTTCAAAACCCAAAATTAAAAATTCCCAGCATCCCTTTTTCGTGCGCATGTGTAGTCGCACCAAAGTAACACATTTATTTCGCTAAAGTCAGAAATGACGAAACACGAAAACGTTTTAAACTTTGCCATACATTTTTCCCCACATATACATATGTACTTAAATGATTATAGTTGCTAAAGTTAATATGTATATGTATGTGTGTGTGTGTGTGTGTGTGTATGTGTGTTTTTATGTACATTTTTTTTGCATAGAAGATAAGTGTAGAGTATATAAGTAGAAAAAAGCGAGAGAGCAAAAATTATCTGCTGTACTTACCTACATAAAATAAAATAACAGATGGTCCCGAAAAAAAAAGGAATGACTTTTTTTTCTTCGTTTTTAGATGAAGATAGATACGCACTGAAAATAAATAAAGACAACGTTCTTTTTTTTTTCTTTCTTATTTAAAAAAAAATGGTTTACTGAATACAAACAGATGGGCAGATAATAAGGCCTCCAAAATGGTAGAAATTATAATTTATAAGATAAAAATTAATAAGAATGGCTGAATCCGGTGATGTTTTTTAGTATCAGTGTTGAAAATTGATACAGATGCATAAAAAATTCTAGAAAAAATATCTGTGCAAATATAGTGATATCCTTCTGCAAAATATAGTGATATCCTTCTGCAAAATATAGTGATATCCTTCTGCAAAATATAGTGATATCCTTCTGCAAAATCAAGCTCCTATATACACGGGCATGCATAGATTCATACATGCATTTAGGCAGATAGATAGATAGATAGATAGATAGATAGATAGATAGATAGATAATTAACATGACATAGAAAGAAAAAGAAAGAAAAGAAATATAGATAGATAGATAGATGGGTAATGAACAAAAATGAGATAGATAGATAGATAATGAACATTAGATAGATAGATAGATAGATAGATAGAGATAGATAGATAGATAATTAACAGGATGACATAGATAGATAGATAGATAGATAGATAGATAGATAGATAGATAGATAGATAGATATTTAAAACAGGATGATATAGATAGATAGATAGATAGATAGATAGATAGATAGATGATAGATAGACAATGACATAGATAGATAGATAGATAGATAGATAGATAGATAGATAATTAACAGATGATATAGAAAGAAAAAAAAAAAGAAATAGATAGATAGATGGAAAACAAAATGAGATAGATAGATAGATAATGAAAAAGAATTAGATAGATAGAGATAGAGATAGATAGATAGATAGATAGGTAGATAGATAATATGAACAGACCTCAGATAGATAGATAGAACAGATAGATAGATAGATAGATAGATAGATAATTAACAGGATGACATAGATAGATAGATAGAAAAGATAAGAAAGATAGATAGATAATTAACAGGATGACATAGAAAGAAAAAAGAAAGAAAAAGAAATAGATAGATAGATAGATAGATAGATAGATAGATAGATAATGAAATAGAATTAGATAGAAATAGATAGATAGATAGATAATGAACAGAAGATAGATAGATAGATAGATAGATAGATAGATAGATAGGATGAGATAGATAGATAGATAATAGATAATAGATAGATGACAATAACAGATAGATAGATAGATAGATAGATAGATAGATAGATAGATAGATAGATAGATAGATAGATAACAGGATTAAAAGAAAAAAAGAAAAGAAAGAAATATAGATAGATAGATAGGTAATGAACAAAATGAGATAGACAGAATTAGATAGATAGATAGATAGATAGATAGATAGATAGATAGATAGATAGAACAGACTCAGATAGATAGATATGATCAGACTCAGATAGATAGATAGATAGATAGATAATTAACAGGATGACATAGATAGATAGATAGATAGATAGATAGATAGATAGATAGATAGATAGATAGATAGATAACAGGATGACATAGAAAGAAAAAAGAAAGAAAGAAATATAGATAGATAGATAGGTAATGAACAAAATGAGATAGATAGATAGATAATGAACAGAATTAGATAGATAGATAGATAGATAGATAGATAGATAGATAGATAATTAACAGGATGACATAGATAGATAGATAGATAGATAGATAGATAGATAGATAGATAGATAGATAGATAATTAACAGGATGAGATAGATAGATAGATAGATAGATAGATAGATAGATAGATAATTAACAGGATGACATAGATAGATAGATAGATAGATAGATAGATAGATAGATAGATAGATAGATAGATAGATAGATAATTAACAGGATGACATAGATAAAAAGAAAGAAAGAGATAGATAGATAAAACAAAATGAGATAGATAGATAGATGAACAGAATTAGATAGATAGATAGATAGATAGATAGATAGATAGATAGATAGATAGATATGATATTTACTAGATAGATAGATTATGAACAGACTCAGATAGATAGATAGATAGATAGATAATTAACAGGATGACATAGATAGATAGATATAGATAGATAGATAGATAGATAATTAATTAACAGGATGACATAGATAGATAGATAGATAGATAAATAGATAGATAGATAGATAGATAGATAGATAATTAATTAACAGGATGAGATAGAAATAGATAGATTAGATAGATAGATAGATAAAAGTTTCACAAACAATATTTTAATCTCTGTTCATCCTATTGTTATAAGGAAATGTTTATTAATTTACATTTGAAAACAGGAAAGTTAATTTTTTTGCAGCTTCTTTTCTTCATTTATCCTCTTCCTTTTTTTCTAATTTTGTCTTTTTTTTCTTCTTTTCTCCTTCTTTTTCTTCTTCTTAATTTTTCTTCTTGTTTTTCTTTTTTTATACTTTTGTTGTTGTTATTGTTAATCTATTATTTATATTTTTTCCTCACACTTTCTTCTTTTTCTTCTTTTCCCCCTTCTTTTTCTTTTTCTTCTTCTTCTTCTTCTTCTTCTTCTTCTTCTTATTATTATTATTTTCTTCTCTTTCTTCTTTTTCTTCATATGTTCTCTTCTTCTAGTTCTTCTACCTCTTTTTATTATTTTTCTCTACTTCTTTTTCTTCTTTTGTCTTTGTTCCTCTTTTTCTTTTCCTCCTCCAACTTCTTTTTCA